>JAUZST010002146.1:0-18339 GCA_034779995.1 Parotocinclus haroldoi | reverse complement strand
ACACACACACACACACACACACACACACACAAGTCAATTTGGAGTAATCAGTTAACCTACCACACATATCTTTGGACTGTGGGAGGACACCGGAGTAAACCCACGCAGACACGGGGAGGACCCAGGCTCCAACCGTGAGATTGAACCTGGGACCTTCTTGCTGTGAGACACCAGTGCTACCCACGCACCCACCATGCTGCCCCCACCAATGAAGTGGACAGTGACTTAACAGTTTTTAAAGGACATCTGTGCATGATCTAATCCGACCACAAAACACACACCGACACACCACATCAGTGTCAGTTCAGTCCTGAGAGCGATCCACCACACAAATAGTACCTGATCTGTGCTGGACTCTTACAGAACAGAGGAGAAAGGACGATCACAGTGTTCAGAGAAACAGATGGACTGCAATCTGCTACAAAGTGCAGTGACCATAAAAACTATATTCACTATATAGTTAGACTTGTTCATTGGAATCAAACGTGTACAAACTAACTGGAGTTTAGTTTTATTTTAGATTCCCTGAACCTTCATTTCAGTGTGTTTTGGTTCTGCCTCACTTGGTTCTTTTCAGAACTGATGTTGCATGCTAGCTTTCTATAAAATGAGCAAAAGAGCATCCAGGGCCAGCCTGATTTTTTTTTTTAATAAAACGTGACAGTATATTTATACTGTACTAACTCGAGGTTACAGGAATGATTATCACTTCCCACCCGCCACCCCCCAAGCCACAAATATATCCTGTAGCTTTAAATCAACCGTTGTCAAGAGAGACTACAAATGAGCCAGGAGCTCTGCGCAAATGTGGCGCAGTCGGTGCCCTCTTGAGTTCGGAGCGCGGCAGTAGTACTGTACTGCACTTGCTGACAGCTGGACGTGTCCTGCATCCTCTGCCCTGCACCAGGACTATGTAGAATTGCATGTAATAGCGACTTGGCAATGGCTCCGGGCTGTGCGCACGCGCTCACATAAACTCTATTCCAACCGACAACTATGCATCATGCGTCTGCCGCTTCTCTCCATGTTGCTCCTGAGCATCCTCGTTTCAGGGCTGCAGTGGTCTGGTACGCGCGCGTCGCATGGTACGTACTTTATTAACCTTAGATAAACCCAACTCTCCGTATTAACTCGTGCTTTATTAGGACTGCTGATGTTCTGGTGCAGGATGGACACTGGGATGTGTGGAGTTTTATCTGAGGCTGGGTTAAGGGCAAGGACGTCCTGTGTGTGGATGCTGAGGACAGCGCAGGAGCAAAGTATCTTAAATGGACAGAGAGAGAGAGAGAGAGTGTGTGTTTTGTGTTATGCGATGTTATATTAGATGTGTTACAATTCATAAAGAGCATCGTTTTATATGTCTGAAATGCTTTGATCTTTGGCATGGATCTATGTGACCTATTAGAGGAGCGGAACTTCTTTTGTTTTGGGCATTGACTGCAATAGATGAAAGCAGTGCAATACCAGACTTCGTTGCTATTGCGTTATTTCACTGTAAATGTGTTATTTCACAATCAAAATGTTTAATTTATGCCCACTGGGAGCCTGACTGGCTGTTTAAAGATGGGTAGCACTTTAAATACTTTAAGTACTAATATTTGTGAAATTCTAAAGTCTGTACATATTGTGTCGCATCCTTAAGGCAGGGCTTGATATTATTTGAGATGATCGGATTAAGGGTGTGCATTTCATCGCTCACACGCTGTGACACAGCATTAACGGCGTGTTCTTTGCTTTGTCAGTGGAGAATGAGCCGGGGTGGGATGCTGTTTCAGTGCGGGTGGAGCAGGATGGCACTGCACCACCACACACACACAATGGGAGCACACCGGAGGTCGAAAGAACCATCGCCTACCCATCTCGTCTCATCCATTACCTGAATCAGGAGTCTGAGAGTGCCTACCATAACCTGAACACACAGGCCAGGACCCCTGGCCAGCAAGGCCAGGTGAGACAACTCATTACAGCTCAGCTAGACCAACTGATCCAAACAGAATGCCAATGCACTGCTTGGTGGGAATATAAAGTAATTTTTGTGTAAGAGACAGTGAATGTATCAGACTGCAGTATTTCTTTTTTTTTTTTTTCACTCTCAGCGAGACTTCGTTTTGTCTCTCCAGCGGCTGGCAGCAGCTCATCGCCTTGGCAGGCTGCATGATGCAAAGCTCACTTTACTGCAACGCCATGCTTTCAATTAATGTGATACCACAGGGAGGCATACAGTCAGGCTCGAGAATGAAGTCAAAAGACGGTTATGAGTAATGCCCTTGTGGTTTCTTAGCTTAACGAAAAACATGGATTAAACCTTTAATTGAACTAAATGTTTTCTGTAAAAAAAAACTATAAACATGTTCATGGTAATCCGGGGACACCCCTGGTCTGCTTGCGTCAACACTGAGCTTGCCCCCTATGTAGTACCCCCGATTAACCTAAACTCGAAGCCTAGGTTGGGACACCTACAAAAAAAACTTTAACCATGTTAAAGAACCAAAGAACATGGCATTCACCACAGGCGAGGTACGAAAACAGAGCGGCTCGGTTTTGGAACCGCTGCTCTACCTTGTTTCCGGAGTCACTATTGTTTATATACTGCCTCCGGTGACATGATGGTTGGTTTGCATGGCGCCTTCCATTCCAGTCTAACATCGAGTTTGGTGGCTGTCGGCCTTGCTGGAGGCCGTCCATGCTTTTATTGGATATAAGGGCTGGGCCTGTGGTAGCACTAGCAGACTCCCACAGTACGATCGTGTGTCTCAGGTGCTGATACCTATTCAAATTCGTACGAATGGAATGAAACTAAAGCACTTTCTTTTATAGTTGACACATTTTGACTAAGTTCAACTGAGTGTTTAACGTTCTCATGTCTCATGTCTCAAGTCATTAATAAAGATGAAATACAATAATGTGTGCTAACCTTCATATATTCGGCAAAACCTATAAAAGTAGATACATGCCTAAGAAGAAGCTGGAAAATCTATTTTGTCCTGGACACAGTGAAGAGGAGGGCTAAAGAGACGACAATTTCTTCAACCCTTAGAGATTTGCACAATATTGTTTCCTTTGATCTGTTATTATTTTTTTTTATTATTAAGTTATTTTTATGGTACCTTTCATACAAATAACAGTTCCAGAGGAAAAGAAAGCATGACATGAAATCAATAAGCATTCAATAAAAGTTAGTGTACTGATTCAAAGCTAACTAGAAATAAAAAGAAAATATATTTAAAAAATGATATATAGTGCTCACAAAAAATGATTTAAAAAGAAAATATCTCATAATGAAATATTCCCTATTTTTTTCAACATGTTCGACCTTTAAGATGATAAAGGCACTAAACAGGACGAGATTAGATAACATTCAATATCAGATGGTCCGTGATGGTCCATGAACTTCAGCGGTTCTTTCTGGTCGATAGCTGGCCGTCAGCTGAGACATAGCCTCTTTTCTTTTCTTTTTTTTCATAATCATTTTTTTGGTAATCATTTTCTTCTATTTTAAATCATTTTTTTTTTCCTTAATCATTTTCTCTTTTATGAATCCTTTTCTTTTTCTGTTAGTTACTTTTTTCTTAATTGTGTATTTTTAATTATATCTTTTTTCTTAATTGTGTATTTTTTATTATAACTTTTTTCATAACCCATTTCTTTTTTAAGTAATTTTTTTTTAATTACAAATGTAAGTATGTTGAACCTGGACAAAAATACAGATTAGTATTAACCGTAGTGGGTAGAGTTTGGTTTGTTCTCCCCATGTCTGCATGGATTTCCACCGAGTACACTTTACTCCCACATTCCACCTCTACTGTGCTAAACTGGCACACTGTCTAGCGTTGAATTCTGCCCACAGCCCTGTGATGCCAACCCCAACCCTGAATCGGATTTACTGGGTATTGCAAATCAATGAAAGAATGAGTAAATGATTGAAGGATAGTTATACACAATCCGAACTATGTCGTACGGTGCATACAGTCTACCTGTGCCAAGAAGCAAATATACTTTTCTCAATATGCATTAATTATATTACTTTTAGTACATTTCAGTACTGGAATTTGTGTTCATATCTAATTCTTCACTCCATGATACTGACACTCTTTGCCTCTCTCGTCTACAGGCTGTCCATTTGGCTCAGGCCAGCTTTCAGCTTCATGCCTTTGGATCCAGATTCATACTGGACCTCACATTAAATAAGTGAGTAATGTCATATATACGCTAAAATTCTCCTACCTCTTTGGAAACCTATTACACTTCCCTTTAAGTTCGGTGTAACGTTCTGTATTATACCATACAGTACACTTTGTTATATGAATGGTCTCATTTACATGTATGAGACACAACCTATCAGGTTTCACACGGGCCGGTCAATATTAGACTCTTGATGTGTTATGCCTTCAAATCTTCTATACATGACTCTCGTTCTAATGCGTTGTGTTACAGGAGACTGATCTCTCCGTGGCTCACGAGCTTCTGCCGGTGCTTTGTAGGGGTAGACCTTGCTCATTTGCTTTCATAAATCATTTTTAATACAATAAAGCATTAAGGAAGACACTATCTCTTAATGGGGAATTATCTCTGAGACCTCTTGTGATGTTTTTACACTTGGTCTGAATAACTGAGTTAGGACCCAGGATTGATTCGGGGCCCGGTCGGAGGAATATCATTGCAGACTCGTTTTCCCACAGAGGAAACTCTGGATTGATTTTGCGAGCCTGTGTGTTACCTCCGTTCCATGCAAAGGTTGTACAAAATTGCTGAGTTTATGATATTATGTTTATGTTATTTATATCATTTTCTCCTGATATGAAGCCCCTGCTTCATCCAGATATGGGTAGTGGAGTAGGGTGGTGGTCTAAAGTCTGTTCCATAATTCCTAGAACACAGGCATAGGGACACGCCGAACATACATCAAGGTTCAGAAAGGGTTGTACTGAGTACGGTAAATAGATCGGACATTGTAACGCGATATAATAAATGCAGTGGGGCCTTGGTTCTCTACCACCTCGGAGCTTTTTGGCATTTTGAATAATAAAATGGTTTCTGTTACGGTTGTTTTCTCAGGACTCGCTGCACTTGCTTAAGTGACCCATTGCAGCTGAAACCAGATTCAAAAAGAGAATATGTAGTTAGTTGTTGCTAAGTTCGCATGTCGGAGCATGTTGGTTCGACGGAGTAACTGGGACAGCATGTGATGACACCTCAAACGCACAGTGTTGCAGTGTACGAAGTGCCTCATTTCCGTTAATGAATATGCATCTTAAGCTCGTTAACTGTCTCCAGTGTGACTGTTATTCTCGTAATAATATTGCTGATAAACTCGGTAATGTCCCTGCCATCGTTAGAGCATAGCTGCTCTGTGTTATTGGGGTGCAGGCAGCCATTATCTGTTAGAGACTGATTACTCTCATTGAAAAGCAAAAGAAGCTTATCTCTGTCAGATTTAATTGCCATGTAGAAGAGACACTAAGCTCTCTGGATCCTCTCTCACTCTCATTTGCCCCGTATCTCTGTGTTTTCCTGTCAGTCTTTTTTAGAAGATGTAGTGAGTGGATTCTCTGTGGATACTGTGGATAGTGGATTCTCTATGATGAGAGCTCTGCCAGACGCTGTACTTTCAACTACTCAGTTTGACTCTTTTGGCCTAAACACCTATATATGGATAGTGATGTCTCCATGGTTATGGCTCTGGATTGCTATTCAGAAGGTTGTGAGTTCAAATCTCAGCTCTGCCAAGCAGATGGGCAAAACCTTTACTGTACAATTTCTCTAACCTGATACTTTTTCCATTTGCTTACTTCATTTTAAAAGATTTTTTTTTTGCTTTTTATGCTTTTTTATGTTCAATCTGTTTATGTATTTGACCTATATTTATTTTTTCCTTTTTTATTCAAGCAATCCTAGTCAGGCGCCCAAAAAGCAGAGAACGGAATCCTGGGTTTAGCCTTAAAAACAATCATTTGGGGATTGGGAATAGATCGATCCTATTTACGTTTGCGTGCTATGGGAAAATTTATGTCTCAGTGGTTACACTCAGTTCTGAACAACTATTGAAAGGTCTGTGAGTTCAAATCCCATCCCTCCCAAACTACGACTGTTAAAAACTGACTTTGTTCAGTTATGCGTTGCTCTGGATAAGAGTGTATGTAAGATGATGTAAATGCTCTTCCGTTCAATTCAATTCAGTTCAAATTGATTTATATAGCGCTTTTTGCAATGTAGCATTGTCTCAAAGCAGCTTTACAGTAATATATTATCTTAAAAGGCCAATCCCAAGTTGAGCAAACCTAGGGCAACAGTGGTAAGGAAAAACTCCCTAAAATGGTAGGAAGAAACCTTGGGAGGACCAAGACTCAACAGGGGACCCGTCCCCCATGGGCGGCCTAGATGTTAATTAAATAAATACTAAATGTATATTAAATTATAGCAGAATTAGGTTAAAATAAATAAAAATTATTAATTCAATTTTAATTAGTAATAGAAAAAAATATAAAATCAACTAATTTATAAAACAAAACTGACTTTTGCACAGTACTGTAAATGCAGCAATTACATTACACCCACAATAGGTCACGGTTTCGCTGTATATGTCAGTATGGCATGAATGTCAAAGCTTTACTTTTTTCTTACCTGCATGAAGTACTCCTCAAGCAAACAGTCCACCCATGGCTCGGCAACTTCAGTGGGCCGGACTTCGTTGGAAATGTCACAGCACTTGATCAGGACCATCTTCAGCTGTAAAGCACAAACACAAACTCTTGAGGTCCTTCCATTAGTGGTTATATTACACGAAGCTCAATCTCCTCACGTTTTTCAGAAATACCTATCATTGTGGGAACACTTGATCCTCAAAAAGACAGTAACACAATCACTCACACATGCTAGACAAAAACAAATAGGGCTTGTATGGAATTTACCATCAGATATTACATGCGACAGGAAATGAGCCCACAATTCTGACGACTTTACATTTATGACATCACCTACTGGAGGGGACTTACAATTTGTTGGTAGACACACTAATTATTACCATAGTATGCAGTTTGGGACGTTCTCCATTAGTCTCCATAATTGATCAGGCTACCACAACTTTATGAGACTAATAAATAAGGAAAGGGAACACTTTTAGAACAAAATGTAATTACAGAAGTTTAAACGCATTCGAAACTAGAGGTGTTTCACTGGAGGAATCGACAGTTTCTGGCTCTAGCCATGCTGATAACCATCTACAGCATTTTCTGGCACATTGGGACAGAGAGAGCTAGCTGCTAAGAGTAAAAATGTACAAACCAGCAAGATACATGTTAAAGTAACAGGTTATTTACAGCAAAATGCATTTGATTTGTGAAGAGTCTCATGCAGGTTTGTACTGTTGAACATTCAGTACTTCCGATGGCAGACATCTTTAAAATTAGAATAAATTAGAATAAGAAATAAAAATAGCTCAACTCTGGATGTTGTGGCAATAAATACAATCAAAAGGGCAATTACTCTATCCAGCAATTTACAGTATACAGAAATGCACTGAACTCCGATTACCACAGGGTGCAACCATTTGTCATATATGGCATATCTACCATAAACCGGATTCATTTCAATCTATTTGGAGAGATGTGAGGAAATTTGTATAGCACTTTTCACAAACACACAATAACAGGGCCAACATGGTCTCATCCTAGCCAAAGAGGAATTCCAGAGCATGAAGGCGTTCAACAAAAAGAGTTCAGTGACCAAACAGATTTGATATATTTTATATTTTAACATGTTTATTTAATGTTGTTTTCAGTTTAATATAGCACTTAGTTATTGATACTTTTACCTTTTTAATTATTTTAATTGTAGGTGCTAATGTTCTTTCGTTTCAAAACGTAAATAAGAAAAAGTGCATTGTTCAAAAAAATAAAAGAGTTATCGAACGTAAACAGAAAATCATACCTCAGTATAATGAATCGAATTGAGAGCAGCGTACCAATACACCTTAACTAATGACTGTATTTTATGAAATAATTACAATTTCAGTATTTAGCACATGTCCCTATCCAGAGCGAATTATAATTGATACACCCAAGCAGTTGTGGGTTAAGGGCCTTGCTCAGGAACACAACTTTTGCAGCTAGGCAGAGGTGGGATTTGAACCCTGGACCCTCTGGTCCAGAGTCCAGTACCTTAACTGCCAGGCTACCATAGTCCACAGATGAGAGCAGATTCCTATGTGAATGGCTTATTGATGGGCATTACTGTATTTTCTGCAATTCTAATGCAATTCAAGAAGTTAAAAAAGCAAGCCTTAAAAGTGGTGTGTCTTTAGTTCTGGCTCTGACCTAGCTAATGGACAGTAACATAATCACATGCACATGCTAGACAGAATCAGATCTTGTACAGACCGTGTCATCATGTACCATGTATAACAGGAACATGAGCCCATGATTATAATGTCTTTGCACTCTGATAGTGGGTGGGGTGGATTATGGTGTGGGGTTGTTTTTCAGGAGCTGGGCTTGGCCCTTTAGTTCCAGTGGAAGGTACTCTGATTGCTTCATCATACCAAGACATTTTGAACAATTCCATGCTCCCAACTTCCTGGGAATAGTTTGGAGCTAGCCCCTTTCTCTTCCAACATGACTGTGCACCAGTGCACAAAGCAAGGCCCATAAAGACATGGATGGAAGAGTCTGGTGTGGATGAACTTAACTGGCCTGCACACAGTCCTGACCTCAACCTGACAGAACAGCTTTGGGATGAATTAGAGCAGAGACTGAGAGTCAGGCCTTCTCATCCAACATCAGTATGTGACCTCATAAATGTGCTTTTGGAAGAATGGTCAAAAATCCCCATAAACGCACTCTTAAACCTTGTGGACAGCCTTCCTAGAAGAGTTGAAGCTGTTCTAGCTGCAAAGGGTGGACCGACGTTATACTGAACGCTATGGATTAGGAATGGGATGTCACTTAAGCTCGTATGTGAATCAAGGCAGGTGAGCAAATATTTTTGGCAATATAGTGTGTGTATATATACATACACACACACACACACACACACACACACACACAATGCCAATTTAGAGTAATCACTTAACCTAACACGCATGTCTTTGGACTGTGGGAGGAAACCGGAGTAAACCCACGCAGACACAGCGAGGACATGCAGACTCCTCATAGAAACTTTCTTATGCGAGTATGGTAATGTTCAGTCTAAGTCCATTTCAGTGAACGACTTGTTTCACAGAACATAACGTGGCTGTTAAAGGTTAGATACCTGTATTAGCTCCAATTTGACAACCTGAAGTGGGACAAGAAGGTTGAAAAGCACTGCTCTGAGGCACGGAATACTTACACATGTCACATGCTCCTCATTGGTGAAGTCAAAGTTGTCCACTTTGTGCTTGAAAGAGTCCAGGATCTCACCATGCCTGGCCATGTCAGTGGCCAAAATCAAAGTGATGATCGCCTGTGAGTTAACATTCACTCAGTTACTGTGCAGTTTCTGGCCTTTCTGACTCCTTAAGGAGTCGTTACCGATAAGGCCGACTCACCTGACGGATCTGCTTAAATGCTTCGGAGTCCACGTTGGCAAAAATGTTGCACTCGGGCAAAGCAAGGATCTGAAACGCCACGGCACAGTGGTGGTTCTCCAGAGGAGAGATATCGTTGTAGCGTACCGCAAGCTCAGTGCGTGCATTTATCTGGTAACTAAAACAAAAATCGAAGTCTAGAATTCATCAGTGTTGTTACACATAGCAAGACAAAATCTGATCAGAACTGAATTCTTACGTATTATTGTATCCAGGGTGGTCCAAGTCATGGCATACGGCAGCTGTCATTAAAATGCCCAGATCGGTCAGTGTGAGCTTTTCCTGTTGGCCACAACCACCGATTCAAACAACCTCACCAACACACATCACGTCTAAAGGCTGTTAGTAAAACAGGAGAGTTCTGACCTGCAGGTTGCAGAGATGAATCATGCCGTACATCATCTGACTCACACAGAAGCAATGGCGAAAGTTATGGAAAGGGTTGCTTCGATAATTTTCCTGGATAGCAAGCTGGAAACATGTTCAAATAAGTGAATTAACGCCATTATACACAAGGTATATTTGAAATTTGAATGACTGAGAGTTTAAGAGTCCAGTTTCGAACGAGTTTTTGTTCTGTTTAAAACAAGTATCGACAAGTATCAGAAATGACTAGAAACAGAGGTTTAAATTTGTAAATAAAATGCTCTGTTGTAAAATGCTATATTACAAAAAGCATATGAAAACATCTGAATCCTGTTCAGATTCACTTTTTATTTCTGGAGAATAACAACAAAAATAATTAAATGAAATATGTTATAAAAAAAAAAAAGATTACTGTCGGAATTAATTTCACATGTTTATAGTGTTAAAGATAAATGAACGCAAGTAACACAGACGTAATGATTAAACCATGTCCTCGGGATCTGTTTCTATTTCCATTTTTTTAAATCCATCCATTCCTTATCTTCCGCTTAATCCACATGGGGACACGGGTTAGTCGGGGCCCACCTGGCAACTCTGGGTGCAAGGGCAGGAACAACCCTAGGGTCCTAACAATCCATTGTAGGGCACACACACAGTCACACACAAAGGGCCACTTTAGAGACACCACTTAACCTAACCTAAGCATGTCTTTGGACTGTGGGAGGAAACCGGAATGCCTGGAGTAAACCCACGCAGACACGGGGAGGACATGCAGACTCCACACAGAAAGGACCCAGGCTGCCCAATATGGTGTGATGTGATGTACCTTCTTGCTTGCTACCCACCAAGCCACGGTGTTGCCTAATTTTTTGTAATGTCATCCATATGAAATGTTTTCGATCATAAGCCTCGTTTTTATCATTACTTCTGTAAGTGCATCAAAGAAATCAAGCTAAAAACTGAATGTGAGGCCTTGATGATTTATTTAAAACTTGAAAACATGATATTAAAAAATGCATTAGATTTTGTTTTTTGGATTTATATTTAGAATCCATTAAATCTGTGATTTTGGATTTAGATTGGATTTAGCTTCAGGCTTAAGAAGAAACATGCGATAATAATGATTAAGCACACCCCAATGAGCAATGATCAATCCACAGCCCTAATAAAAGATCAAACAGAAAGAATATTTAGTCTGCTGCAATTGAAAGAAATGAAAGATTTTGAAATAATGCTACAGCAAAACAAAATGTGCTTCTGTAACCCATAAACGAATTTAACTGATAGCTATTTTAAACTGTCAATCAAAGCAAACACACTCACTAGGTTTTTAAACATCCCCAATCTCAGGCGCACGGTATGCGTATGTGAGCATGGCACCCTCTGGTGTTAGATGGTGTAATAAACAGAACGCCAGCTTCACTATGTGCATCGTGACCCCTATTATAAATCTGCCAGCTCTATGAGAACATTGTTTACATGCCCATAGCTTCATACTCTTACCAGCCAGCGTTTGAGAGTGATGGGGTTCATGTTGAACTCCTTTACCAGGCCTAGGTCGTGGTACATGTACTCCAAACAACTAAGCATCTGCAAGACACAGGCGATAACATGATAGCGACGTACAAATGATGGCAAACTGAAATTGGCATTCCTGTAAGAGACACTCACTTCATTATGCTCCCAGTGCCAGACATCAAAAGTTGGTTTCTTCAGAGCTTCAATGGTCTCCTGAGAGAGCGTGTACTGAAAAGGTGAAATAATAGGGTTAAGATGGAATAGGTCTTACTACAGTTATTCAAAATGTTTCATGAAAAGCACCTTTGGATAGCTGGGCACATCTCGTCTAGGAGTTAATTTCTTTCCATCATCTGAGAAATTGTACTTGCATGGACAGTTCACGCTATTGGGAAAAACGTTCGGTTTAGTATGTCATGAAAAACATTTCAAATGCCTTTGGAAATCGAATTCCATCATTATAGGCCCAATACAGAGATACCACAAGGGCCACATAAAGCCTTAACCTTAGAAACTGATGCAGCCATATGATTCCAAATGTCAAAATAGATTAATAGCTACAGTATTTTTTCATCCTCCAAACCTTGTGCCTGATCAGGAAGTATACTCTGGACAGGTCACCAGTAGCAGGGCTAGCTAGGGAATGTTTCTGCAGCTCCTGAGGAGCTTCACCAGGACACCAAATCGACCTACGACCTTCTACAGTGCGAACAAGTGTGATCAGAAAGGCTGTTTTTGGAAGGGTAACAGCCTATAAGCCATTCTTGTGCCTGAAAAAGCAGACTGCAGTAACCTACTGGTTAAGGTAACTGGATGGTTCTGTGGTTCTTTGGACCTGATGGTTCTGTGTTCAAATCCCATCTCTGCCAAGCTGCCACAGTTGGATCCTTAAGAAAGGCCCTTAACCCACAATTGCTTTAATTGTAAGACTGTAGGAGTTGTAAGTCGCTCTGGATAAAGTCTGCTAAATGCTGTAAATGTCTAAGAAGCCATTATGTTCTGAAAATTGTATGTTTTTTATTTGTGTGTTCATATTTTCTGTATTTTTGTTTGGACCTTAATAGAGGAACTGGAAAATAATTTTCAACCATTATATTATAGGGTCATCAAATTAAATGGTGGCCTACTACTTCTGGACAGTAGTGTATGTAATTTAGATTTTTCCAACAAATTCAACTTTTCATTCCATTTTTTTCTGCTTTTAAAAAAGAACAGTGTGTTAAATTTAGGAAAAAAACGCAAATGAGAAGCATTTTCACTAGAGGTCTCAGAGCTTTGGCACCCCTGTATATTTTCTGTGCATTTTAAGTGGAGAAACACCGTTCTGTGACAAAGTGAACGAGCAAAACGGGTACAAGTTCCAAGCATGAATCGCGACTAACCCTGATATCAGTATGAATTGATTTTTAGACTAAATAAACAAGGACATTGTTCATCTCTGCAAAGTAAATAAATGGTTTGGTCTAATTTCTCACCGTGCTCCTCCTCTGGAAGTCATCTCATCTCTCAGCTTCTTCAGATCATTTTTGCACTTCTCAATCTCCACAACTTTCAGACCTTCCACTGAGAAGCAAACAGAGTGACAGAAAGCCTAAATACAACCATTGGCACGGGAAAGCCCCACTTTACAATACTGTGCATACTCGAGGCATAAATAAGACCACAAAACATACGCTCCACTCTCTTTTCCAGCATCGCCAGCCTGTTGGTGACTTCAGTTTTCAGCTCATTGATCTTGAATGCCCTGGAGTGGAGAAAGTCACTTCAGAGGGACAGCCTATGTAACATCGGAGCGGTGAGAGAATGTTCTTCCTATCTATGAGAAAACAAACATTGCCCTAACCTGCTGAACTGTTCTGCCACCTGAGATAACACGTTCTGAAACATGTCTTCTTTCTCTGTGGAGAGCAGTAAATAGACTGTAAATCAAGGCTGAACTAAATCAGGAATATCTAAGAAGGAAGAGTCATTCGGGGCCATAAATATTATCATGTTATTTAGAGTTGTAACACTGTTGGAAGGCGTTATTTGTTACCTCCCAGCTGACCAGTGGATAGAGGAACCACTTTGTAGAGGGAACTGTATGAAGGAAAGGGGTCAAATATAGCATATTTAGTAGACCCAATAAAACATTGACAGCATCGTCATGTAGTCATGTCTGTACTCACTTGGGAGAGTTGGTGGGCATGGTGGGATCGATGGACACAAGAGCCCCTTCAGGGTCCACCAGCATTATAGCTGTGGTCCTGCAGAAATCATTTTCACACTATACTAGACTGCCTATTTAATAAATGCATGTGATGCTGAGTCAAAGGTGATTTGCACTGCCCCTCACCTGGAGATGTTGGAGGAGGAACACAGAAGCTCTTTAATGTCACAGGGGCTGCAGTGACGACTGAATAATACCTAGACGAAAAAGACAATTCAAGCTCTACATCTTTACATGCATACTGTAGTTCTAACACTATAACAGTGTACCCCCTTCACCCACCCCCAAAACTGAATAAATCGACAAATCACTTTTATTATGTAAACCCCCAACCACCACAGTTAGACCCTAGAAGGTGCACCCAAACTTCAGAACCGCTGCTATACCATAACCATTCCATGGTTTAGAATGAGTTACAGTTGAGAGTGCAAGATTACTGGACCATAAAAATCGGTTGCTGCTTGCACTTTCCTCCTTGCTACTTGACAACATCGTGGATTCCACCAGTTTCAGCAAGCGTTCACCAACTTGGTGTCTCAACCAATCAGCAAGAAGTTGATAGTAAGCATTTCACCTAATGTCTCAAATACAGTTGAATCTGGTTAATTGGACCACCGGTTAATGGGACCAAATCCTAAAGTACCGAAACAAATCCTATTACACACGTGTAATGTTATTCGCTTATATGGACCAAAATTTTGCTTAATCGGACCAAGGAAGAGAAAGAAAAACTCACAAGTCACCACTTAGTCACTGCAAAGCGGATCAGCGATTTATGGGAGGATTTTTGGGATCCCCGGGAGAATTTATGCTTTTATCATAGGTCAGGAAATCTGAAAAGTTGTGTTGACAAGCGAGAGGTGACCACGCCCACCCCTTTCTTGATTTTGTTCAAGTGCAGTCCATCAAGAGAAGGCATCAGATCACACTGCACAAGTTCTTCGAACGTTGACTGGAATTGAGTAAGAACTTGTTTTTTACAGTATTATGCTTCATATGCTGAGTATCTATACATTGTGTTGTAGATCGTTTTGAAAAACTTGGTTGCAAATTTATTTTTCAATGAATAAAGTTCATAAGCAACAGTAATTCTTGCTTGTACGTTCGCTATACGTGTAAATCCTACAATAAAGGTTTAATAAACATTTAATATGTTACATCAAGTATAGCACGTTTGTAGCATAGGGCATGTTTGTTTAATCGGCCCAGCCAGTTATTAGGACCAAAACCATCACATCCCGATGTGGTCCCATTAACCGGATTCGACTGAATATATATATATATATATATATATAGGGTTATGCACATTGCATCAGCATCAGTGGCTATTTAAAACAGGGGAAAGGTTGTACACCCATGTCATGAGTGACCATGTGGGGATGTGACATTACATAAAACAAACAAACAAGCAAACACAAATGAACACATTTTCAATCTCTTCTATACATCACAATCCTAAGGACTGTTCACGTCTAGACTTTGTAGTTGTAGCTTGTGGTCTCACCCCAACACACTTGGGTTCTCCTCTAAGGAAGCGGTGCAGAGGTTTTGTGCCTCTAGATTCATAATTACTATTTGTAATTACTTCATTCCTCTCGTGCACATGCTCACTTCCTGTGCTTGTATCCATCTTTGAAAAAATCTGAAAAAAAAAATATCATTCATTATTTGTCAGCTCCAGTCTACAACTATAGAAGCAAATGCCAGAAACCAGATATACAAATTTGATTGAGTTTCTAGAACAGCCACTGGCATTTCTGCAAATGTTATACATCATTACTCTATTTGCAAAAACGGAACATAACTCCAGTCAAAGTGTTTAATACATTTCTCAGCCACCAACACCAAACGTAAAAATATATATACAATACTTCTTAATAAATAAAAAAAAATACTGCAAAATCTCTTAGAACTAGACGTGACAATATTCAGTAATGCAGCTTATTTTGATATTTAATCTGAACAATGCACTGTCACTGCATTTTTCTCAAACAAACTGCAGTTTTACCAATTTTCTTCTTTTAAACACTCCAATACAATACTTAATTGCCCAACTACATAACTTTAATTACGTCAGTGTGACGTTATCTAGCGTGTCATTATGTAATGTGTAATGTGCGTTTTTGTAAATTTGTCAGTGAATTCTAAAATACCATGATCTCGTTTCTATGGGAGACAAAAAAGCCATTGTATTCACCAAGACGTATTTGTCGACCCAAGAACATCAAATAATTCCTTCAGGTTAGGCCATTGATGAATATTTATTTCTGACGCACCACCCGAATTACTGACTCTATGATGCTGTTATTTGGGATTCCATTATTTCAGCTCCTTGCCCTTCATCCTTTTCCCACCCGATCACTGCTAGGGCCTGTAAGCCATGAAAGCAGCCAATCACACGTTCAACCCTTCCTTCTTTCTTTCCTGCGTTTTTCATCCAGTAAGATTTCGATAGACATACACTGTAAATACACTGTTCGTGAGCTGTATTGATTAATGACAACTAGGAACAAGCCTCAGTCAGGGTGGCCGGTGCCAAGCCGGTGGCATGGGGCAGAAGGCAGGGACAACCTTAGACAGGGTACCAATCCATAGGACACGCAGATGGACATGCAGACTCTACACAGGAGGGGCTTAGACAACCCTACCTGGGATTGAACCCAGGACCTTCTTGCTGCGAGATAACAGTGCTACCCACTGTACGACAGGGTTCCCCCTGTTGCACGACAATGTCCGGCCTCATGTGGACGAGAGTGTGCAGGCAGCTATTGGAGGCTGAAGCTTGATTGACCAAAATCCAGTAGAACACCTCTGAGGCATCATGTTTCGGTCCATCAGATGCCACCAGGTTGCACTTCAGACTACCCAGAAGCTCAGTGATGCCCTCTTGCAGATCTGGGAGAAGATCCTCCAGGACCATTAAGCACATTGCCAGGCATGCATACAAGCATGTAGAAGCTGTACAAACTACGGAGTACAACTTTGAGTTGCAGCAATGGAATTCATTTGTTTTGATTTGGGGGATTAATTTTTGGGATTCTTTTCATACATTTAGACCCTAAAATATATCTGCAAACAGTGAATTCATTGGGTCTCTCTTTGAATAAAAAGCTTTCTAGATCATTCAAGGTTTTCAAACTTTAGAACTTTATTTAAAAATGTTGCTATTACACTTCCTCTGGCTATATTACTCATTTAGCTGAGTTCATTCTTTGAATCTATGTTTTCGTTTCTTTGTTCCTCTAGTCTATTAAATGGTATTTTTTGCCACTCTGTATACCCACTCTTTAGTATGAACTGTATATACCCCATGTCTAACGTAGGCTGCTTTATTTTTTTTTTACCTTTTTTTTTCTTTCTCTCTTGGTTTTATTTTCATTTAACATTTGTTTTGGCCTTAGGGAGCCTTCCCAGCTGTAAACCTTTACCCAGGACGCTGTGCGGTGAGGTTGTTCTACTCAGCGCTCAGCAGCCCATATAAAATATGATATCATATCCTGTCTATATTAAACCATTAGGGCTGTGTTTTTGCTATGCACCGGTATAGAGGTATAAACAAAATGCATACCATACAGGAAATGACCACCCAGCACTATTCAATATAAATTTCAGGCTAAAATGAGGAGACATATCTAACGTGTCTACCACCACCACAAATGGAAGTTTTCGATCCGGTGAGCAGCAAAACAATCAGTGCAAATGATCAGAGCTGTCTGCCTTGGATGTAAAATATTAAGAGCACTGGAGCAGGAAGTCCTGGCAGCCATCAAGATTACCATCACCTGTGAGGCATCAGGTGGTTTGTGAAGAAAGGGGAAGAAGGTGGAGAAGTTCCCTCAGACTGTCCCGTGGAATGGCCCAGCAAAGTGACTTGCTGTTGTTAATGCCTGCTTATGAGTGGCAACTTGCTTTCTGAAGGATAAGAGAGTGTAGGAATTATGGGAATTGGAGTCCAGAAAGCTGGACAAGGGAGTAGGAGGCATGACACCATCACAAGTAATTTGTTTAGTTATCAAAAAAATGTTTTACTCATATCACACTTCATCCTTGTAGGACATACAACGTGTTTACATAGTTTTAGGTTATTTTAGTAAAGAGCAGTTTTTTTTTGTGGTTTTTTTTAGCTCATTAAACATGAAGTATATGAAGTAGAACACTTTCTAAAATGTGGTTTACTATACCCTTTGCTATAATTTCTGTTTACATATGACTATTTTAATCATTTCTACTATTGTTACTATTATTATTAGTTATTCTAGAAAGCAGTGGGTGTCACGATTTATGCCAAGAGAAAACCGGACAAAGATTAATAATGTAGTCAGTATTGTTTTCAGGGTCTTTCTATTCTATCCAGCTTCACAGACTGACACTGCAGGCTACATGCAACACACTCACAGTGTCCTAACGTAAACATTACAAACAATACATCATTGCAAATATATAGGAAATTCAGCATACCGTGAAATGTCTGTGTGAAGTCCGTAGATTTTAGAGTATTTCGCAACGGCAGAAACAGCTGAAGGGAGGAAAGGGGGGTGGAGACAGAGACACCATGTTCAGGGAAAGAGTGTGTATCTGTGCTTGTGTGTGTGTGTGTGTGTGTGTGTGTGTGTGTGTGTGTGTGTGTGTGTGTGTGTGTGTGTGGGCGCGCGCGCACTTGTTTGTGTGTGCTGTTCCAAAATTT
>JAUZST010002145.1:0-44343 GCA_034779995.1 Parotocinclus haroldoi | reverse complement strand
ACACACACACACACACACACACACACACACACACACACACACACACACACACACACACAAACACATACATACATACATACATACAATAAATTTCAAATTAGACAAATACATTATCCATTGAAATCATTACATAAACAATTGCTATAATTCTGTAAAGATAATGTCACGGAATATTGAAGGAAATTAGATTCTGATTGTTGGCCAGTTCAGTTCATCACGGAATACGGTTTGAGTTTATGTACTGGTATGTTTGTTGTCTTATGGTCTTTGTTCAGACCCATTAGTCTGACCCATGGGCTGAAGGCATACAACAACACAAAAACAGCTTTTCTTTTTATAGAGAAGGGGAGAGAATTCGAAAAGACTTTCTGATCCCGGGGGGAGCTTGCTTGCCCATAAATCAGCCTGTGATGAAAGTTTTCTTTCTGACCGGGAAGAGACAGAGAGGAAAAACTCACCCACCATGCTGCAAACCCACCCCATTCAAACGCTAGAAAGAATTTTTATGAGAAGGAAAGAGACCGGGATTCATGAGAAAGACAATAATTGACTGCCCTCCTGTGATAGTCAAAAACGCATAAAATTCCTCAACTCAAATATATGTCATCGCAAACCTCTTACGGGTTGAGTTAACAGCAACTGAAATAATCACCCAAGAATACTGTGACCGAAATGCCAAGTATTATTAATGCAAATCTTGCAAACAGGAATATCTGTGCTATCAAAGATACGCAATCCTGTGCGTCCTTTCCATCACCTGCACAGTTCACCCATAACTCACGCAAAAATCACTGTAGCCCAGTGCAAAAGTCAGAGGCCCAGTCTCCTCCCTACTGAGGCACGGATGTGTTCTGTTCTAAAAAGCTGACCCAATATAGCTCTAAGCAGAGTCACTGCAGTACACTTGGTAGAACAGTGCCAAGAAATCAACATGGACCTCTTAACATCCCACAGCTGTTTAGCACTTAGCTAACAAATTGTTTGACCCAAACCAACACTCAACTCAAAAGCAAAAACAAGGTGGTTTTCCTGCTATAAATGCATAATGCTGCTGCCTAGAGAAGCAAACCTTTTTCCCTTTCACCACAATTACATCACATTTAGCAGCGAGACCATATTAAAAATTGAGAGATTACGTAGGACACCACAAATTATAACCAAGAAAAGAAAGCCAGACCAGACTTTTTTTTTTTTAAAGCCTATACAGAATTTCAAGACATATAAAACAACCAATAGGCAAGTGATTGTAACGTACAGTGGAGACTTCGCCTGCTATGGGGACATGGGGAGGGAACCATACCTGTAATGGGCCAGTGTGCAACTGCAAGGTTTCATTGCAAACAGCAGGAGCAACACCTCATTTTCCCTATTTAATGAATTAGTCTCAGTCCTCGGTCTTCAAGAGATCACTCATTAACTGCATAAGGTGTAGTTCCTGCTTGACTGGAATTAAAAATGGCAGCATGAATGATTACACCCTCTGTTGGTCAAACATAAAACTGCAAATGAACCTTGGAGCCTCGTCAAAGGTGTGCTGCTGTGTCACGGCAACTTTTTACGATATAAAAGGCATTGATGAACAGTGTAAGGAACAAATCTATTTTATATTATCTCTTGCACGGAGCAGAAACTTCAGCAAATCAAAAGGATGGTTTCAAGCACGTTTGGTACGTTTATCTAATTTTTACTGCCGCTGGCATGACACAGAGACACTTTCTAAAGGAATGCATACAGTCATGTTAGTGCACCAACCCCAAGGTCTTTTTTTTAATCATTACCTTCAGCCTACTTCAAATTTCAGATGACATTTGCTTCTGACTCCAGCCCTGTCAACTTTTTTTGGTCACAGTTTGGTTACTGGCCTGCTCAAGATACATGATTTATCCCCCAGTTAATAACTAGGCTTAGCAGGCTTGTTAGAGCAGGACATTTAACCAACTCTGCTGTACCGCAGCCTACTAGGATGAGACTGGGAACTTTTGGACTATCCTCCGCGATGTGTTTCGTCACAATTCTATCGGTCTGTTACAGATGAGGCCAGCAAAACAAGAATGATATTTACATCTATCAAAAAGTAGGAATCTTTTTAAACAATAGTCAGTACCCTTCCACACAAATAACACAGAACAGCCGCTCACTTACTTGTCTTTGCATCTCCTCCACCTGTCTATGCGGAATGCTTTTTAAAATTGTATATATCTCTGGGAGCTTCTCCTCTGGGATGACTACAGATGCTCTGAAAATATAAAAGTGTAAATATGTCTCACTGCTGAAAAAAATGTTTGAGGCATTACCTGATCTCATATCAAAGTACAGGTGTGCACTGTTTCACATGCGTCTGATCGACAATTGAGTAAAAAAAAGTCTGTCTTTAATCTGTGGGCACTGCTGCTGTTAACAACAATTGAATGATGTGGATCCACTAGCAGAGGTGGGAGTTAAGGAACAGAATCCATCATTCATTTCAAAGCTCACGGCATTACAAGTTGCTTGTTCATTATTTCCTTGACTATTCGAACTTTGCTGATATGGTTAGAGACTTTTTGTGCAAGTTTGTATGGATGTCTTGGGTGGCGTGGTGGCTCAGTGGGGTAGCACTGTCGCCTCACAGCAAGAAAGTCCAGGGTTTAATCTCCAGGTGAAGTGGTCTGGGTCTTTTCTGTGTAGAGGCTGCATGTCCTCCAAATGTTCATGCATTTCCATGGGTACTCTGGGTTCATCCCACAGACCAAATGCATGCGTTTTGGGTTAAACCGTGTCTCCAAAGTGTCCCTAGTGCATGTATGTTTGGGTTATGTGTGCCCTAATATGGATTGGCGCACTGTCTGGTTAGATAAGAAAATGAATGGATGGATGTAAATGAAGTTCGTAAGTGTATGTTTATCAAATGGTTCTCCTTTTGTTTGTTTTGTAGTCGTTCCTGTTGTCCTCCCACCACTACCATATTTTTTCTTTTTTCATATTTAGCTATAACGACATAACCTGGCTCAAATTTATTCTTAGAGTCTCTTTCTGGCTAATCCTAGCAATGCTTCTAATGCTGTCTATCAATGCAGTTTTGGCTTCAGTCAAAGAAAAGTATCAGGTCCATCATAGTATCCTCATAAATGTTAAAGGTTTACTTTAGCCAGCGTGATGTCATAACATAGCATAACACAACAGCATTCTCTAGAAATCCTGTGACTTAGTATAAATGTAAAAAAAAAGGTTTGGCATGACCATAACAGTGGATTTCGGAGGCATTACAGATGTTGTATCAATGGTAGTGTTCCACTCATGTTTTTAGCTGCATCTCTGCTGTATTTCTTTATCGTTTGTGGAGGGTTTTCTTGTGAAAATATCCTTCACATGTATATCCCATTAGCATAAAAAGACTATTAGGCCATATGTGGTCAGTATCCATTTCGATAAACGGTGCATAGCTGTACCTTTGTGATTAATCTGATCTTGGATCACAATAGTTAATGACTGTTGACTAATGATTGTACCTTTTCCAGTCCAGCACCTCAGAGAAGGGCAGAATGTAGGAGTCTGCCATGATAACTGGAACACAGCCTGCCTGCAGAACATCACTCAGAGCAGCCTGGCCAAGTCGAGCTCCACGCAACACCACACAGAATGATGACTCCTACAGCAGAGTGAACGAGAACAACATCAGCGCTTGAATGATGGAATCAGAGCATCCACATGGGGAACATGACAAAAGTTTGGGTCTAAAATAGTCTAAAATAGGTATGTAATGATGCACACAATACAATTTTCTGACGATTATTGATTTTTAACTTAAAAAAAAGACTAGTGCATAGGTTTTCAACAACAACAACAAAAAAATCAGTCCCTGACAGATTTAAAACTGCAAACAAAACGTTCTATTGTAACTTTTCCATAGCTTATGTAACTGAGTTCTCTCAGAACTACTGAAGAATTAAATTGAAAAATGTGTATTTTTCACGTATGGTAAACAATATTAAACAAAATGCATCCCTTGAAATGAATATATATATACACACACACACACACACACACACACACACACACACACACACACACAGCTCTTAGCTAACAAACTGTTATAGTAATTTTTTTTTACTTATTTTAATAATAACTTATTAAAAGATAAACATTTTAATAATACGTTTATTGTACTAAGATAGTGAACTTGAAATTCCAAACTTCTCTCGATTGCTACTGGTGATAAGTATCCTCTGCTGCTGAAATGACGAACATGAGGTCCAGATGTGGGATAGTAATAATTTTTATGTTAAGCCTTTAAGTTATAAAAGGCAGGTAATATGTTTAAAAGCTTAAAAGGGTTCATCATTTCAGAATTACAGAGTACTTATGACCAGCAGTAACTGAGACAAGTTCGGTTTTCCTAGGTCATTGTTGAATTACATTAAACCATGTTATGCTCTCCTGGCTAACGCAGTAGTCGCTCAAATACAGTGCACTGCTGAGGAGCAGTCTCATGCTGCTGCTTTAGATGTCTTGTCTTGTAGGAGATGTAAACTCCTTTACAACAGATCTTACATGACATATCTGTAGATAGGGATTGCTTACAAAAGGGTTTTTGCAGTGTGTTCATGTATTTGAAGCATTAAGTACATTTATGGAAACCAACAAGAGGGATCCAAATTATGTTCTATGGATATTGGTACCTGGTTCTGGGCATTTTGGAACGGGGTTTCGATACCCAACCCTAGTCACAAAGTACAGTGGATTCCGGTTAATGGGACCACCGGGTTAATGCTTTTTCAGACCAAATCCTAAAGTACCGAAACAAATCCGATTATATACATGTAATGTTATTCCGCTTATATGGACCAAAATTCCCAAAGAACGTGTAATATCCATGAATAAACTCTTCGTCTCTGGCATTATTACCCGAAACACCCGAATTTCTCCCCAGCCCTGTACTGCCACCTACAGGTCTTTGCCTAACATTTCCATTTACTACAAAAAAAGAAGCCAAAAGTCACTTAGCCACTGCTAAAGCGGATATCACATCACACTGGATAAGTTCTTCAAACGTTGACTGGAATTTAGTAAGAACTTGTGTTTTTTTTTTTTTTTTACAGTATTACGCTTCGCTATGCTACATTGTGTTGTAGATCGTTTCGAAAAACTTGTTTGCAAATGTATTTTTCAATGAATAAAGTTGGTAAGCAACAGTAGTTCTTGTTTGTACCTTCGCTATACGTGTAAATCACACAATAAAGTTTTAATAAACATTTAATATGTTACATAAATTATAGCACGTCTTGTAACACAGGGCATGTTCGTTTAATCGGACCAGCCGGTTATTAGGACCAAAATGACCGCGTCCCGATGTGGTCCCATTAACCGGAATCGACTGTATTACTGCATCCCTAGTCTATAAACAATATTAATTAAACATTGTGATCAATTAACATGACATGCATGCGAGTGTTGTCATTGCAAATGAATCCTTGTTTGAGCACATTTTATCAACACATTAAACCTATTCAAACATTAAACCTTTCAAACAAAGCAGGTCAGTAAAAGTGTATTAACAAGATCAAATACCGTTTTGGGCAGCACTTGTCGGTACCCACCTGTAGGATCTGGGGGTAGTCGTACACCTGGTTTTTGTAGCAGCGTTTTCTGGCTGAGGACATGCCCTGAGAGAGGTTACTGCACTTGTCCAGGAGTAGTATGGTCTCTCCATTCTCATCCTTTAACCTTTCCAATTCGATGCGATACTCTCGATGGATGGCTGTCTGAGACGACAAGATGAAGTAACGTCGAGGCCTGAAACATAACCAGGAGGACTGGTGATATTACTATGGCTCCGCTCCAAATGACATATAGGAAGAGCAAGGGAACCATAAAATGGGCACAACAGCCAAGAACTTACCCTGGCTGTCTTTCTGGAAGGTCAGCCTCAGCTGACAGTGGGCTATAAACAGGGATGCTGACATCATAGCCTTGTCTATAGGTCCAGGTGGAGAAACCTCCTCCAGCTAGCAGAGCTCTGGATAAATAAGACATCACTTGACCATACAATAACCTTACTACCGCACACAATAAATCATGTAATACTTCGTGTTTACTTCAGACTATGCAATTACTGCCACATGTATGACCAATTCGTCTCGCTTTAATTCCCCCGAGCGTGTAAATTAGACCCTTTCACTCAAGCATGTCAAAATAACAAACTGTTATAATTTACTCTTGCGAAAGGCGATTCAATATTTAATTCAAGGACACTTGAAAAAAGCTGCAAAATGCAAACAAGCAGCACGCACTGCTTTTATATCTACCCACACACAGACAATGGCAGATGGTTCTGTTAAGGTTGCGCACCAAATGGAGCACAGCTGGATGAATCCAGGAAATTCCCTACAGCTCCAGATAAGTCTTCTCTGTTTCAGGGCTTTCTAGTACATAAAACTCACCTTTTCCACCCAAAACAAGAGAGCAGCCAAGGACGAGGCTGGGAACCATGGGCTATGTAGCAGTAAATACCAGAAGATTATGTATGTCTGTCTGCTCTTGGCACACAAGCCCTTTTCCCTTACATGAGTCCTCTTAGATGCTTCTTTGATCTCTCTTGCACAATGCTTTTTGAAAGTAATGTATAGTAACCATTCTTTATTTTCAGATACGTTAATCTGAAGTGAAATGCCATACCCTATTTCTGAAGGAAATGTGAAAATGCAGTTTAGAAATAAGGATGATAAATGATGTTTCTAAAGGAATTAAATTCCACACAGCAAAAACCAAGAACCACAAGCAAGTACTAAAATACAACTGCCTAATTTTAGATGCTTTATACACAATTGATCTAATATCTGCTACAGATTTCCAGTGCCAAAGAACACTCCGCTTTATAATAGATGAGAATCAACAATAACATGTAGCAGACACATGACATATGTACCACATTATGCTCAGTGCAGTAAATCACAAAGGCTAAGCAAGCAAGACAACGTGTAAGCCATTGCTTCCCTCTAGTGGAATGAAACGTCCAAAAAAACTCCAACCGAGTCCAAAACGAAGACAACAGAAATTTATGACCAACGGGTTCAGCTGTTAAATATCAACAAGAAATGAACACCAGTTTACTTATAATACTAAAGCTTCAGGACCAACCTGTCTCTGGGCACATCCAACGCTGTGTTGTAATCTGGAGGTCCTCCAGGTAACATGTTAAACAGCAAATGATTCATTCCTTTATCCCATCTGCAAAACCAGGCATATGGCATGTTTACATTTGATGTGGTAGATCTATACCTCAAAGAGATGCATAGAAACTTCAGCCAAAGGAAACAGGAAAACGGGTTTTAAAATGTAACTAAAACAATGTTAATCTCAGGCTGTGACAAAGAGTAGAGAATAAAGAAGAGAGCAAAGGTTTAAGCACATGTTAATGCGTGTTAAACAAAGAAGAGAACACGGAGAGACGCACAGTCACAAACATTTTTCTACACTCATACACATTTTGGGTGTTTGGACCTCTTAAATGCTCCATTAAAAACACCAATTAGAACAGAACAGTTACACAAGTTCCAAAAACCGCGGTTTAACCCCAACCTCAGACTCCACCTGTGTGAAGCTTACATGTCCTCCCCGCGTCTGTATGGGTTTACTCTGGGCACTCTGGTTTTCTCCCACGTTCAAAAGACAATCTTTAGGTTATTGGTTGCTCTAAATTGGCCCATGGTGCTTGTGTCTGACCAGTGCAACTTATTGCACAGCCACTGATGCAATGCCAAAAAAACATAAAACAAATAAGTCAAAACAAAACACAATAAGAAAATGTCATGCATGTGACTGACGAACTTTTATCTATATATCAGTTTAATTCTTACAATTAACGTCCAAGTCACCCAAGGAGGAGGAGTCCCTTTTTGAGTCTTCCCAGGTTTTCTTCCTCAAAATACTTAGAAAGTTTTTCCTTGCCACTCTCGTCCTAGGTTTGCTCAATTTGGGATACGAGACAGAAGATAATATAATATTGTGCTATAGAAATAGATATGACCTCACTTGTTCCCAACAATTTCAAAAAAGTTTAATAGAGTTTAAATAGCAGATGATGCGAATAAGATATTGTGAGATGGATGGTGAGAGGGATGAATACACCAGCGTGGGACCAGGAGCAGCACAGGGCAAAGGAGTGAGAAAGTCTAAAGAACACTAGAACAACAAAACCATGTGAAGGGTAATAAAAATGGAAAGGTCCCAAAAAGTACATTTGTGATGGTCAGCACTAAAACCCAACCTAAAAAAAGCAAACAAACAAATCTTCCTATTTCCAGTGCAGTGTGTTAAATTCTTTGCTATACACTTTTTGATTCAGGGTGAAGGGGGCCCCAGAGTTTATACCCAGAGAACAAAGCACAGATGGAAGCTGTATGCAATGCCCAACCAGTCTAAACTGCACTGGTGGGACTCAAACTGGGTCCCTGTGGTGGTGGGTGATCATATTAGACATCTGCCCTCATCTTAGATCCAGTGCCCATCCATTTATAATGAACAAAATATTTCAAATCTGATCTACGCTATTATATATTGCAGGAAATCAAGTTTAAAGTTGTGTCCCAGAGAAAACCACCATCTTCAACCACCAGTTATTATACTGTATCTGGTTTCTAGTGTCTAGCAGAGAACAAAGAAGAACACGCAAACCTCTTACAATGACTGGTTCAATCTGTTCTATTGCTTTAACAGATAACTTATAAGACTGAAAATGCATAAACCCGAACAATCTCAAGAATGATTCCATTCATTAGAAATGCTATTTCTTCGGCATGCCAAGAAACGTTGACCACTTCTCATCCTCACCATGGACAATACATTTCACAACAACAAACGACAGATGGCAGCATGGTGGCGCAAGCGGTTAATGCGGTTGCCCCACAGCTCCAGTGATCGATGGCTTGATCCCATGTTGGGTTTGCTCAGTGTGCTCTAGTTTCTACCCACACTGTAAAGACATGTTTTAGGTTAACAGGTCGCTCTAAATTACTTCGGTGCAAGTGTGTTTGACTAGTATAATTATAACCTAGCTCCTGTCAGGAATAGCCACTGATGCATATCTAATATTAAATAAACAAACTCTCACAAAAACAAAAAGCATAAATATAAGATGGGTAAAATAAGCAGAAGCATTACAAAATACCCAGTGTTTCTCAGGTTATTCATCAGTGCTGCACTGCATTGCAAGTTTAACTCAAGACAGTGACATATACACATTGTTTTGCCACTCATGACAACTTTTGTACTGATTAAACAAAAAGTTCATATCATAAATATAGTTTAATAGAGTATTCTACAAAAGTATTAGGCCACCATTAGACTTGTTGTTTTAGCAATGGTATAATCACCATATAAATGCTTATTATAAACATTTTGTGAATTATAACGTATTGTTCATTAGTCTCTGTATTAAGATATAAACAAAACATACAAGAAAAATATGTACACAGAATAAAAATGTAATATATATTCCGAGAACAAAATGCTTTCTGCAGACAAAAGTCAGTATTTAGTGTGACCTATACCCAACTTGGCATCCCCATGAAGATGGAGATCACACTAATACTTGTCACTTTTCTGATTTTGTTTCAGATTTTTTAATACTGCATACAAATTTACTCCATTTTCTGGTTGTATTATAACAACGAGATTGAGAAACAATTAAATATGGTCATTGTACCATTGCTATGACAACTAAAGTCTAAAAGTAACAACTAGTCCTAAGACGTTTACACAGTACTGTATATTCTTTATAGAATTGCAGTCGAAATGTAAAGTTCGACATGTCCAATGCTGAGACACAAAACACATAACTAATATTAAAAACTACGCACCTGGGTAACATGGCCAGAGCCTGAGCAGTTTCACGAATGCGCAGAGAGTTCTGGTTCAGGACATCAATGGAAGGGACAAAAAGGCAAGCTCTTGTAACGTCATCAGTGTAAAAGTCACTGTCCGAGATAGCACTTAGCAGGTCATTATACTCCCGGGACAGGCCGGTGCTGCTTATAGGCACACCAAGCTCATCCACAAACCTCTGTAGCGGGTAAATGTACACCTAGGGACACAAGACGAACAAAGAAATAAGTGATTCAAGGGAAAACAAAACATATTACAGTATAAAGGTTTATTTACTGTGCTTCAGTTACAGAGATAGAGTGAGTTCGAAGTGAATGAGAAGAGAATCCTCTGAAACACACAGGGATGATACAGCTGACACAGATGTATTATCTTTGGGCCAGTGAGAACGGCCAAAACATGATGAACCTTAACGCTTTCACCACCACTTTCATATATGGAATTGAAATCCGATACATATCGAATACAGGGTAATCTAACAGGACAACATGTGTGCCTGTTACTGTTCATTCCATTTGGGTGGGTCAGTTTAGGAATGTGACCTGCTCAGATATGTTCGTGACCTGTTGGATACAGGTCCCACTAAAAAGTGTGAATAGCCTGGAAAACGGATTTGGGACACTTTGCCTGCTGTGCGAATGCAGCACATTTGTCTGTGTTGGTCCCATTTCTAGCCCAAAGATCGGTGGTTTAAAGTATACACAAGTAAAAACATCTGGACAAACACTACCCACTTGGGTAGGATCCTATCAACGTGACTGTCAGACATCTTGTAGACATCTCTGGTCACACCACTGCAGTGATGTTATAGCCATTATTTAATGCCATTACGGCATTTACAGCCATTACACCCTCGAATCGATGCCAATTTGGAGTGACCGAACAACCTAGCACGCATGTCTTTGACCTGTGGGATGAAACCTGGACCTCCACCTCCTGCTCCGCCCTGGGACTGAACCCGAGACCTTCGTGCTTTTAGGCAGCAGCACTACCCACCGAGCTATGGCCCTAGGTTCCGAAACGCTGAGATAAGTACCTACTCTGAAGTACGAGCTAAAAAAGTTCTCTAATAACGGCCTTATAAAAACTACATTCATCCCCATTTCCTGCAGTGCGAACACGGGCCAAAGGGGCACTTTCTCCAACAGTTCCTGCTGCATGCAAATGCCCATTACACATGAACGCACTTGAGACATGTTTGACCTGTCCTACATTTCCCTTACCTTAATTCTATTTTTAGGATTGTAGCCACAGCGGTAGACATCGAAGCAGGTGTGCATTCGGCAGCTAAGGTCACCCCTCTCAGGGATTGGACTGGCCGCAGGCAATCTAACTAGGGGTGCGTCGTGAACACTTCGACGGTCCAGCGTCCACTCGGTGGAGGACTCGATAGAGTGTGGCCAGAACTGAAACATCCCGGTTGCAATCAAGCCCAGCAGCACCACAGAAAAAAGAGTGATGTAGTAGATGCGGTGTTTGGTCTTCATTCGAGGAATGAGAGCAGGGCCCCGTGAGCTATATTTCACCGATGCACACATCATGAACCCAAAATCCTGCAATACACAAACGGCATTAATCTCAACGTGAAATACTGTTTATTCCATTCACAGGAATTATTCATCTCTTCATCTAGTGTATAGAATATAGTGTGTAAAGAGTCAAAAGTCGAATTCAGCTCAAATAAAATACGGAAAGGTCTGCAGCAATAAAACCAATTTAAATTAACAAGCATCTAATAATGGTGACACAACAGTTCAGACATGTACACAACTAGGACTGCAACAACGAATCGCTAAAATTGATAAAAAAAAATCGATTATTAAACGTGTGGGCAACCAATTTCATTATTGATCCGTTGTGTCGCACGATTTATTTATGTCTATCTCGCCTTTACACAACCGCTTACGTCACCTGCGTCACCTAACGGCGCGCTCACACTATGCGAACTGGCATAGCACGATTCATGCTGTTTTTGCTTGTTAACTGGATAACGGTAGTGCTGGAGTACGTGCGTTTTACTTTCAATTGAAGTGTAATTAGTTTAAGCAGTGGTTATGTGCTTTGCAAATAAATCAAACAGTTGTGGTAATTATTGATTAAGCTTAGATTTTAATTTTCTGAGCACGAGTGAAGACTGTATGGGCAGGATGAATTGCATTTAGACAGGGATTAAGGTAACATATTCGAGCTACTCTAATTTGTGTAATTAGGTATTTACACACTGTTACATATTGCACCAATGTGTGCGAATCTCTGAGCTTTTGCACTTTTGCTACTTAAAAATATTGTTTTAAATATTCCGATTCATCGATTAATCAATTATTCAAATAATTGTTAGCTGCAGCCCTATACACAGCATGTACGTATGCGGTCCAGTTACATCTCTATTGTGATGGATGACCCAGATTTTGTGTCCTCTCACAGAGAAAAACCAAGTCAGAGAGGAACACAAAGTTCCTCAACAATCAAGAGGAATGAGCAAATCAAATACAAGGGAGAAATGTGCTTCAGCTGCATTTTGGTCATAATCTTTACAGCTATGTGCCTTTTAAAATGTGAAAGAGGCTGTGGATCACTGACCAGACAATACCACAGCTACATCACAATCATAGTGAGGGGAATGTCACGAGTGGAGTGCTACCGTCTATAGCATTTTTTATGCCATCGCTTCCCAAGCCTAATGTTATACACATTATGAACTTACATTTCTAACTTATGGAAATTGACCATAATTGTACTAAGTACAGCGTTGTATTTTGCATAATTACAACATTCTACACAGGAATTTAACGAAAGCAGCTGTATCAACGTCTGGTTTGAGAACTGCACTGCCTTGGACCACAAGACCCCACAAGGATAGTGAGGACAGCTGAGAAGTCTCTCTCCCCTCCATTACAGACATTTACACCACACCCTGACACTCACTGTTCACACTCCTGCCATCTGAAAAGAGGTACAGGACCATTCAGCCCTCACAGACAGTTTAACTCTGAGTCAGACTCTGCTTCTTTCCACAAACCATCACACTCCTCAATAAGTAGATACTGGGCTAAAACACCCGCTGCTAAAAATGTCCAATACTTGGCACTTTCAGTATCATGGTCATTATGCACTTTCTTGCTTATCTATCTTCTGCAATATAGAAGTTTTATACTGTATGCTTCAGTCCTGCTCAGTACTGACTGCACTATTTTGCATGTTGCACCCGTGCACCAAGTAGTCTTTATGTACTGTGTTGTGTTGTCTTCTGTGGTTTTATGCCATTATGCAGCACCTGAAAGAACAAAGTGGTGTCTTACTTTGTACAGTGTATGTGGTTGAAATGGCACTAAAACCTGTTTTTGACTTTACTGTTAAGACCTTTGTTAAGGCACTGATAAACAGAATTACAAAACAAAACAACTGACCAGCCAGATAAATCAAAGACTCAGTAAAGACTCGGGTCAGGTTCTGGCTTGATTTCTATCATTTTCCTCAGGTTTTGCTCAGCAGGCTCGAGCTCCGGTTTGCGCTGTGATATTACCAAAGATTTATCTTATTTTTACATTTTTTAAGGACGTTACATAAGCCATCGACAAATATTATTAAAACATGTATAATTGACTCATGCTATACGAAAGGCAAAAGTGTGCGCGCGCACACTTAAATAACATCGGGCTGTAAACTGTTCTGACTTTTAAAGTCAAGCCTAACTTTTAAGCCCTGATTTCGGCTTTGACTCCAGCAGCACTGCTGTATCTGATCCGCCCATACCAGCACAGCACCACCATTTTAGTGTCACTGCAGTCCTGAGAATGATCCACAACTCAAACCGTACCTGGTCTATTGTGGTCTGATTATTAGAAGACAGAAAATGGGACTACCAAAAGATTTACAGAAACAAATGGAGTACAGTCTGAAACTGCAGAACCACAAACTCTAGCTACACTCCTCACAATAATGATGGATATTCTTAAAATGAAACATCATCCTGCTTTCCGTGAGTACATACGGCAAGCAGAACAAATCAAATGGACAATGAGTGTAGGAAAAATGTGTACCTAATAAAGTGACCGGTATGTGTATATCGAAATAAACTAAGATTGGAGTTGGAGTTGTAAACACGGTCATAACAACTCAATAGCCATTCATCTAACCATACAGACGTACATAATTACATAGTTGAGCAGAAACACGCGTTAAAAAAAAACCATACATGACTAACATGTTTATTTATTTGGTTTAATTATCTTGAGGAAATAGAAACACGTTATCCGTGTCGGTATTAGCTAGCAGACTAGCTGCAGCTGCTCGACTGTATTCGACTTCACTTGTCATCATTAGTTTAACAGTGTAATTACAGTAACATAATAGCAACCAGACAACAAATCAAATGAATAAATAGTTATATATATCGTTATAATAACTGACAAGAAGTGCTGTCCTGGCTATCTTTTTTTTTTTTTTTACAGTATATCCATCTAGCTAACCAGGAGCATAGCAAGCTATCGTTAGTTACCCTCGAGAAATATCGAACCTACCTTGGACTCGTCTGGTCACTGCGTCGTTTTAAATCAATTCATTGTCTTTCAGAGTTTAAAAACTAATAAATAAGAGCAGTTAAGTATAGTTTCACTTAAAAACATTCTGTAGGAAAGTGGATGCTTGGAGAGAGGAAAACAGTTGCTCTTTCCTCACATCGCGTGTCGCCACCTGGTGTACAGGAATAACACTGTGGTCTACGCAGCGAACCGCAGAGAAAGTGTAGAGAAATCCGGCCACTATATTAGGTACACCTAATCAGAGCTTTCAGAGGAGTCAGAGAGGATTTATTGTCATTTCGGCTACGTACAAGTAAATACTGAAACGAAACAGCGTTCCTCCGAGATCACGGCGCAACACAGAACACAAAGTGCAAAGCAATACAATACAGTGCAAATAAACGTACAATAAATACAAATAGGTCTTTGAATACAAAAATACACAGTCTGCCATTCTAATCTCTAACAAGTAGTTACGAGACGAGACTTGGGACTCTGGGATGAGACCAGTGTTGTTTATTTAGTACATGATCATGTGTAGATGGTACATGAAGTAGAACCATGTTCTAACATGATATGCTCTTAGTAGCAGCACACATAAAACGTCCCTTTTTGTCAGTTCCACTTACCATCCAGGCGACTGTCCATCATGGGCAGCACGGATCATTCTCAGCACTGCAGTGACACTGATGTTGTGCTGGTGTGTTTGTTTATTTGGTTTATTTAACGTCACTATAGGCATGATTGGCCATCTCTACACACAAGGTAGTATTTATAACGCTAGTCATATATACACATGATATAATCATATATAAGTCAATGCCAATGTAGATGTATGTCTTCGGACCGTGAGAGGACCCAGAGTCTCCACACGGAAATGGCCCAGGCCGCTACACCCTGGGATTGAACCCTTGACTTTCTTGCTGTGAGGTGACTGTGGTACCCAGAGAGCCATTGTGCCACCCCGGTGGTATGAGTGAAGCAGACACAGGAGTTTTTAAGCACTAAGCTCGCTGTGTGCTCTGTTAGCCATTTATGCCGTCCTGCTCCGCCCTGTAGATGTAAAAACCAGCAGCAGTAGCTCATCTGCTGTTGCACATCCTCCAATCTTTCATCTGTGCTCACAGGATGCTTCCTAGATGCTGGTGGCTGGAAATTTTTGGATGGTGGATTCTTTTCAGTCCAGAAGTAAAACGTGGGTGTTTCAAATCTCCCTTAGCACAGCCGTGTCAGATTCACATGAATTTAAACAGGAGATATTTTTTAAAGCAGGTTGCCTATGAGCCCTATCTACTATAGGATCGGTTCCCTGTCTAGGGTAGGGTTGCTCCTGCCTTGTGCCGCCCACCTAGGCGTTAATTAAGGCGACCCCAATTAAGATTATGCACATAAGAACATGAATGAATGAATAAATGAATTTATTAAACGTCACACCACCATCAATGGCTGTCCATGACAGGAGAAAAGTCATATCGATACTCAAACCCATTCATACTGGGGGGAATTTAGAGTGACAAGTTAATAGAACTCATGTATTTTGAATGTTGGAGGAAACCGGATCACCTAGAGTAAACCCAAGCAGACACCAGTGGAATTAATGGTTTAACAGTGAATGTATGTCTGCAGTGCCACATCTCAACAGCAGATGGCACTGTAGGGCTGTAGGGGTGTTTGACAACCCTGAACTAAAGGTAACAAGAGCTGACAGATTCATGGACATGACTTTTATTTTGTCCTTGTCAGAAGTTAGATGTGTTATTGTTTATGACAGTTTGTTAATAGATATGCTAAGCTGACTTCCATGCACACTACTGCTCGTAGGGCATTAAGGGTCAAATAAACAAGCCACAGCAGTTGATTCATTGTATTCGATTCATCACACAATTAAATTAGAATAACAAACTCTCTGAAAGTTTTGGAGACTGCTATTAAGTTCAGAACAATTGGAAAACAACTCTCCAGATTAAATTCACATGAACAATTCAACTGTCAGCGCCCTTACCAAAGGTTATTTATACTTTTGCAATGACAGCATTAAGGCAGAAAAGTACGTTGAGTTTATGCAGCAACATATGTTGCTTAGGATTTCATCTTTTCCTGGGATATTCATGCATTTATCAAGAAAATGCAAAATCAAGTTCCGCACACATTACAAAGGCATGGCTACGGAAAAAAAAAAAAGAGTATGGCTACTGGCCTGCCTGCAGTCCTGACCTTTCCCCAATCAAGAATGTGCAGAGAATTTGAAAATGAAACCAACCCTGTACTGCTGCACATCTTAAGACATCTTTGTTTTACGAATGAGACGAATGAACACCTGAAACACTTCATTATTTATTATCCTCGGTGCCAGAACGCCCTTTAAAGTGCTTTACTGTCCCAGCTTTTTTTTGGAACGTGTTGCAAGGCTGATATCCGGAAATGGATGTGTATTAACAAATGAAGTGAAGATGCAAGACATGAAATATCTTGGTTTCACGGCGTCTGCAATGAAATAAAAGCCTAAATGTGACAAAAGTTTCAATTTGACATTTGCATTTTCTAGAAGAACGTCCCAACATTTTTCTTTTTGGCTCGTGCCTTGTTAAGTGACATATTTTTTTAAAAACTAACTTTCTATATTTGTTGGAAAGGTATGTTTTGTAACAGTATTGTGTTTGAGATATTGTACACATGCACACGCTCTGTGATAAAATGCCTACTCGACCAGGTAATTCACTAATGAGTTCTGTGCAGAGCTCTTGACTTCTGAACACGGCTGTAACAAGCTGATCCGTTTATTTAAACCTTACACTTACGGTATTAGTGGTGTGGCCTCCCATTCCATTGGGTATTACAAAGTATTAAGTAAAAAGACAACGAAGGAATCCGTGCTTAAACTACTAACAACAGTAATAATAGATTGTCATAATAGTGATGTTTTAATATAATTACATGATATAATATATACCAATAAATCAATAAATCCCATAGTAACAATCTCAGCAGAAATACTGCTTGCGGTGAATAATATGTCGTCAAGTGCAGGCCTGTAAAGTACAGCAATGTTGGTAACAAGTGGATCAATTCTCAAGCAATGAAATGATCCACATTATTAAAGCATTAAAATAAGATCTCGCTTAAACTCTTCTGTCATTTTGACATTCACGTCTCTTTTTTAGTATGATTGATATGAAACCCACTTCCTGCATTAAAAAACGATTAACAAGAATTAGAAAGTGGATGAGGAGAAACAAAATGCGCCGACAAATCCATCATAAGCTGAATTTATGATCAAACCAAAGAGTTAAACAAGTTAAACATGCTTAAAAACGTTCACATTAAAGTGCAGCTTGGCAAATTTTGGCCATTAACATTAAGTTTATTTTAAAGTTAAAGTGCTGAAAAGGCCATCATTTACTGAATAATGTATTGAAGTAAAAAACCAAACCAATTCTTTTCCTGACCACAGCTCTTCCAATGCTACACGTCCCATCGTTCATCACTTCCACCACGTGACTCCCTATGTCACGATCATCAGTTAGCATGTTAAGAGTGCAGAACTGTATAATACTACATATTACTTGGCTATAAAATCAGAGTAGGGATTCTGCTGAAATTGCTTTTTATTATCAGATTCTCATTGTAAAGATGGGAAATATTATAAGACAGGCCACCGTATGGCAGGGAGTGTCTGTGATCTCCAAAGTTTTGCATAAGGGGCACGTTTATTCCAGGTATATGGTCCAGGTAGGGCCTGTTTGAACGCTACTTCTACATTCATTAGTCTTCAGGATAGTGGCCGAGTTGGGATTTGTGTCGAGTTGAAATACTGTTAGTTGTGGTTGGGTCTCCTTTTGTGGAAGCCTTTAAGAAACAAGCCAAATGTTTACATTTAATCACATGGACACCAGTGAACAAAGGAACGAGGCAGGCATGTTCCACACCGCTTGTATATTTTTCATTTTTAATACCAATCAGCGTCACATAAAGGTATCATGAATAGAAGTACAAAGGCATAAAACACGGATGCATAAAATCACATAAAATATACACTGCTGCAAAACACATCACTTTACAATATAGAACGTCAGCCTCATAACACACGCACGCACAAACACACACACCCACGCACGCAAACACACGCACCCACGCACGCAAACACACGCACGCAAACACACACACCCACGCACGCAAACACACACACCCACGCACGCAAACACGCACACAAAAACAATGTGGAAGGAGTTTAGTGTGGCTCGAATGTGGTTGTGAAGGAGGTAACATGGATTTTAGTTCTGTACAAAACAAATGAACTGTCCTCTATAAATATTCATTCAAATATCAGTGCAAGGTGTTCCTCCATTCTGTTTAAAGTGTTGCAATGGGATGCTGGCGTGAATTTGTTTTTGCTTCTTGCTTGGAATGTTTTCCATTAGTTACAGCTGTACAGTTTGGTTATTGTGGGCAACTCCACCTCAGAGACAGAGATGATATATATATATATACACACAGGTGTATTTTCTTTGAAGCCATTTCCCTTTTGAAATGTCTTTCTTCGCAATACGGATACACTACTGGATCCCTCGGAACAGGCACATGGCAAACACCATTGCAAAAAGCTAAGGAGAAACAAAACAAAAGCCTGAATTAGACGCAATGTATACAACATCCATGCAACAGTTTCCAAATCAGTAGATTCGGGATGATAGTATCATTTTCAAACATGGAAGAATGGTTTAAAATGGAGTCTTTTATTTAAAAAAAAAAAAGCTTTTTTTCTGTGTTGTCCACTAGGTGGCAAGAAGGCACTGGATTGGACTGGATTGGACTGGATTAACCGTACAGTCGCGGCCGACTCTCGGTCACTTGACGGATCGTCGATCTCCACCCATTTCTGCTTTCCATCGATGTGATCCGTGAAGTATTTCGGCAGGATAGTGGGGTAGTTTGCTATTGCTTTCTCCACCCCTCCCCATTTATCTGGGTTTGGGTTTAGCTGTTTCCAGTTACACTGGTGGGGTGTTTTGCATACACAAGTCAATGACAATTTTGAGACGCCAATTAACCTAACACGCATGTCTTTTGGAGTGGGGGGAAAAACGGAGTACCCGGAGTAAACCCACGCAGACACGGGGAGGACATGCAGCCTCCACACAGAAAGGACCCGGGCAGCTCCACCCTGGGATTGAACCCGGGACCTTCTTGTTGTGAGGCAGCGGTGCTTCCCATTGAGCCACTATGAATGACCAATGAATGACGTACACTCACTGGGCACTTTATTAGATACCTACGACACCTTTTTGCCTTCACACAGGTCTTAATTCTTCATGGTAAAGATTTAACAAGGTGCTGGAAACATCCCTCTGAAACGCAGGTCCACACTGACATGACTGGATTTGTTGGGTTTTCATCTTCAGACTGCAGAGGTCACTTGAGTGCAGTGAACTTGCTGTCATATTCTGTCGGAATATAGGTACACTGTGGTCATAAAGGACTGGACACGGCCAGGATCAGTATTCAGGAAGGCTGAGGCAGTTAACGTGTTTAAATTAAGGCCCAAAGCCTGTCAATTAAATATCCCCACACCATTATACCACCAGCAACAGCCCGAACTGAACCAAGACAGGGTGGATTTGTGCTTTCATGTTGTTTAGGCCAAAATTCTGACCCCACCATCAGAATGACACCCAGTCTGGTCTTCTGCTGCTGTGGCCAATCTGCTTCAAGGTATGACTTTGTCCATTCAGAGATGCTCTTCTGCATTTCTCAGTTTGAGTTATTGTTTTCTATCAGCTCACACCAGTCTGGCCATTCTCTAGTGAGATCGACGCAAAACACCGAAAAGGGAACCGCTGTTTGTGGATATTTTCTCTTTTCCAGACCATTTTCTGTAAACCTTAGAGATGGCTGCGTGATCCTCCTAGATCAGCAGTTTCTGAAATACGTAGACCATTCTGTCTAGCATCAACAACCATGCCAAGTTCTAAGTCAATAAATCACCCATTCTTCCCCATTCTGATGCTCAGTACAATATTCAGCAGGTCTCATTGAGTCGCTTGCATAGAATTGGCTGATTAGAACAGCTGTGTCTTATAACGTGGCCACCTAACCGTACAGTTTGTCTTTCAGTGATAAAACTCGTAATCTTACCTCTATGGTCAGCACCACGATAGCTAGAGCTCCCGCGATGTAGATGTACGTCTCGAAGTACTCCACCACTGCCGAATAACATCCCTGTTTAAAAAGAAAACATATTAGGATTACATTACAGCTTCAACTTGCACAGATTGTGCCTAGCTAGGCTTGTGAAGAGGTCTGGGTCCTCCCCACGCCTGCTTGGGTTTACTCAGGGTACTCTGGTGTCCTCCCGCAGACATGCTTTTGTAATTGGTGTCTTTGAGCAATTGAGTCTAATAGTGTGTGTGTGTGTGCCCTACAATGGATTGGAGCCCTGTCTAGAGCCGTTTCTGCCTTGTGCCCTGTGCCACAGGCTATGCACCGGATCTGTTCAGGATCACGCGGATAAGAAACTGAGTGAATGAAGATTCTTCTTATTTAAAAAGCCGAGGTCATATATAAGTAATGCTTTACATTCACTATATCTTTTCCAACATGAACTTTCTAACTGGGGTCTCCATAATATTGCTTCTCCTAATAAACATCAAAACAATGACCAGATGAATGCTAACCTTGGTACGAATGGGCATGATACCCTTGAGACACTCTTCCATGTTCATCAATTGGTCGTTCCTCTGGCAACAGACCTCAGGCACTGCTCTGTTGGGGTTTAGACGTCTGAAGAGGCTCTGGTGATCGAAGTCCTCAGCGTTGTTTACCCCACAGCATTCAAACTGCAACGGAGGGCCATGATAAGCATTAGCATTTGTGCGCCAGCCATTCAGCAACAGCACTATATTAATAAGCATAAAACTGCATTGGGAATCATTTTGCCTACAGTGTTCATGATGGTATTCCAGGTGACAGAAAAGACATCCGTATCATTGCTGCCGTGGTAATGAGCTTTGAACTCCTTCGTGAAGTAGTCCCTGGTGAGCTTTTGAGGCACACAGAGACATGACCAGTGAGCAAAGGTAACTGCAGTAACGTTCGTCCTAAATGAACAGATGAGAAATGACACTTACATGCTCCCGGAATATGAAAGCCAAAATGGCAGCAGCCAGCTCTGCCAGGAATATGATAAGGATAAACAGGAAGAACTGCAAAAATGAGAGATGGGAGAATTACGTGCTCTTGGTCATTGGCTATTTTACAAAAAGGACAAAGTGAAGGACATAGTACTGGACAAAAGTCTTAGGCCACCATTAGATTTGTTGTTTTGGGAAAGGTTTGGGAAAACGCTCTCATTGCTTAAAACATCGCGAACGGACCCAAAAATAATAAGCTTTGATTTGTCGCTCCGTAATAGGGCGGGGATTAGAAAGGACTTTACGATACGATACGATGTGACACGCATCACGATAGATTGGTTATAATAGGATTATATCACGATATCAAATTCAAGTTACAGTGTACAATCTAAGTGCTCTTTATACATCACGTCGATAGTTCAGCTGACAAATGTTACTGGAGCAGAAATTGGAGTTTACACCCTTTATTATACTGCGAAAACAATTATTGTGATTTATTGCTGCATCGACGTTTTAGATAGATCGATGTATCTACTCCACAATACTCCTTCCACTGATTGTTAATCCGATCTTTCCAGTATTTAGCATATCTCGGTCTTTTCACCCGGTTCCCCTTAAGCAAAAGCGGTTTCTTGGCCGTTAGCCTTCCGAAAAAAAAAAAAAAAAAAAAAACTGCCAGAATGAAGCTGCCAGTTGCTGCTATTGCTCCAGTGTATTTGCAGGTCACACTAAATACTTGTCATTGCTACCTATAGAAGCTATGTTTTTTTTTTGTTTTTTTTTAGATTGGCATACATTTGTATAAAATGTTTCATCTTGCTAATCTTCGGTGTTATTTGTACTTTTTGCGTTCTGACAAACAAAAGTTTCTGGCCGTTTCAATCACTCATCAATCACTCAGCGGCATCTCCGGCAAACTTGCGTATCGTTTACGCCGAGTTTTGCACTTCTTGTGAAAACACCATTTCTATTTACATTACATTCATGACTGTGACTATGGTAATATCCAGTAAATTACCATTTCGGATAACCACCTGTTTCACAGGACGTAATGTGGTCGTAAATGGAAAAAAAGCTCCGCGTATGAACGTGCCCAGTAATTCTTAATCATATTACGCAATCGTATTGCCTTAAAACATACAAGCACAATCTCTAATATACATTTTTAGACAATAACTGAAGTCACTTACAAACACAATCTACAATATTAGGATTCCATTTTTTGGGAGTGTAAATCATTACATTTCCAGCTCTTATCCAGAGCGACTTACAATTAATACAGTGTTACATTTTTAAGCAATTGTGGGTTTTTTAAGCAATTGTGGCTCAAAGACCCAACTGTGACAGCTTGGCAGAGGTGGGATTTGAACCCTGGACCTTCTGGTCTGGAGTCCAGTACCTTAACCGCTAGGCTACCACAGGCCCCGACTTAAGAAATATACTCACAAACAGAAGCAGACACTTGTTTTCCCGTATAGCTCCACAGCAGCCCAGGAATCCCAGCAGAAAGAGCATGGCACCCATCGCCAAGATCACATAGACACCAGTGAACAGCAGTGGGTTGGATGCCACAACCTCCCTGAAGCCTGTGGGATCCACGAGCACCCAGATACCCACTCCCAGCAAGAAAGCACCACCAAGCTAAAAATAAGGAAAACAACTTGTTACCGTAGAAACGCATGGTACACGCACAGTTCACCATATGAGTGAGCAGAAAACCAGGTACTCGTATGTCTTTGTTTAACCCTTGAATTATTTATGCCACGAGAAGGGCAAAGGGAGATTCATAGGACCGCTGATGAAATTCTGTTAACACTGTTAAACAATCTGAGCAAAGGAAGTTCACTGCGAGACAAACTGGAATTGGAACAAGATTAATGTGTTTCCTGTCTATACTGCTTTAAGGTTTATTGTAGGTGGCACCACCTACAATAGTTCTGGGCTCTTACAGACTCTTTGGAGCCACATATGGTTTTGAGAAAGCCAGACCCGTTGGCTGCATACCCTCTAGATATTGACTGTAAAACACACTTAAGACAACAGGAAGTGATAAAAACATTCAAACAGCATCCCGGGCCTCTGCTACTATTTGTACTGTGCCCAACGGAAACAATGCTAGATAAAACAGGCTTAGAATAAAGGTGGCAATATATGAATTGAAAAGGTCAGAAATAGCCATTTTTGCCATGGTCAACCTAAGGGACTACGGTCATTTAAAAGGTACTCACAAATATGAAGAAGTTAAAGATGAACATGAGGTACTTGACACAGCTGAGGCAGTCACCCTCCATGGCTGTGCTCCTGGCAGAAGCCTCTCCTTGCCCCTAGAGACGCACAGTAATGAAGAAAGCACGAGGGTCAACACTGTAGAAGATCCTGAATGTCACAGTCGCTCGCCCTGTTTGAGGGGAAAGGTCGCTGTGTGAACTGGCTGAAAAGCAAGAGCTTTGTGCTCTTAACTTAATTAAAGTGAACGAGCTCATTCAGCAGCTTCCTCAAATTAAAAAGAGCGGCCATTTGCATGGGAACAGACACACTGTGTTCATGTCTGTGAGTATGAAAATAACAGACTGTAAAATGACTCATCGTCAGTTTAGTTTTCACAGAAATGTCCAATTCCTTTTTTTTTTTTTCACATCTCTTGTAATTATATCAGTAAGTTCGTAACATACGTCCCTTATCTAAGCTAGAAGCTCTTGACCACACTGCAGGGCATCCAAGCTGACGTTTCAGAACATGGCGAGGACGAAACGAAATGTGGAGAAATTCTGGAAACGGAGAGGTAGGAGTGGATGTAGAGGCAGAAAAACACCATCAGGAGTGGTAGCGCACATTTGGTCCCGTTCACACCAGGAGCAGGACTCAGCAATCTAAATAAACATGTCCTTCCACCTCCTCAGACCACATGCTGCATGTTGAAGCCCGGCCATGTGATACTGCCAATCAATCGAATTAATCTGGGTTACTAGTTGTAACAAGACTACGGGGACTGGCGCTAGTTAACTGGCGAATTGTCGTTCTAGGTCATCCATGAAAAAAAAATAACACCACAGGACGCACAGAATCTGCTGGGGTAAAATTATTAGCCAAATACGACTCATCTTGCCAAGTAATTTCCAGTCATTCTGGGTATAAACGTGGTTATCTTCCGGGCCATCAAAAACGAGCACTTATTTGATGCATTTCCTGCACGTGGCCATTTGCATGAATGAAGTAAAAGGTTCACAGCCCGCTAGGAACGGACATCCCTAACTGACAATGCACTTTGGATGATTACAGGCTATTAGAGAAGAATTAGAGTAACGCCGAGACTCTTCATTAGAACACAGGGCTCCCTCAGGAACACAACTGAACTCTCTCGTGGCCTGGCAGCCTTATGACTCAGCTGTACTGCTGTGCAACTAATGCCAACACAGAAGTGACATCCAGCATTCAGCACGTCCACCCCCGTGCAGATGGGGAGCCGCTCTAAAATAGGCCTAAGCAGCTGGACGATTTCACAGAGCACAACAGTAGATGGCTGCGAATAATTTGTCCTCAAGTCAAATGAAACGGTTCAGGCATAGTTCGATAATCCTGCAGGTGTGAGTGTGTGTGACCATTATTTCTGAGATCAAGTTCACCACAGAGTGGCGATGCTTGTACTAAGTTTTGAAACTTAAATTAATAATAATAGGTTTTGTCTTTGGCTATGTTAACGCACCATAAATAACTTTGTCGTCGTCCCCATAACCCATACAACCAGTTCTTGTTTCATCCTACCTAACACATATCAATGCCAATTTTTCAATAAAAAAAGTCTGATTTCCTTGATCTTGGGTTTTAAAAAAAAAAAACCTCAAAAGCCTTCTGTTTCATGCTACAGAGAACTCTTATGAACCAAAACAAAACTTCGCTGCTTGACAAGTCACAGAAAAAATAAGGAGCACCAAATGAGGAGCCCATGACAGAGAGCTGGCTTTGCTCTGAGGTCCATAAACCAATCTCATGCTGCTTCTTTCCAAATAAATCAACCTGTCACAGCAGCCTGGGGGAAGTGCAGCGTACAGTGATTTCCCCTAGCTCTTGCAGCACACCCCATTCAGATGGGTTCCATCCGTCAAGACACAGTCAAATGGCACTGCACAGAGAGCTTGCATGCAGAGACTTCAACTCGTTGAGTATAAACTCTCATTTAAGCAACTGGAAGACGTCATGCGTTGAAGCATCTGTCCAAGTCTGGATCACTGGATGTGCTAGAGCAAGAGCGTCTTGAAACACACAGAGCCCTTGACAGATTATTTCAGACAGGGAACATCTGTCAAAGCGACGGGGTTTTCAACTGGCTAAAATATGAGGGTCTAACTTACTACACCTCAGCAAAGCAGCATTACAGTGAGGTAACAGTATACACAAATTAATGTGACACAGATATACTGTACTGTACTGGGTATACAATATCTTCGAAATGAATGTGACTTGAAAAGCATATACATACCCAGTTGAGAGCCAGTACCTGGACCCAGATGTTTTTAATTTGCCTCACACTTTTATCTAAGCTGAAGCCACCCTCAATGCTTCTTAGTAAAGTTTCTTCAATGTCTTACTTCTACTGGAATTTTGTTTTATCTACCTACGTAATGTATATAATCTATCTGTACGTGTCAAAAATAATGGGAGGCAAACGGCACAGAATCCCAATAATGATGAGCCAGCTTAAAGGACTAGAACAAACTATACAATAAGCTGGCAAACTAATTTAATAGTTGATTTGTCAGTGATGTCATCTGGCGTGTTTCTCGCTGTAACCAAGGACGTTTTGAATTTAACGCTTACTGGAGAATTAACAAAAGCATGCCTCAAGAAGGATATCTTCCATGTTGGCGCATCTGAAGAGCAAGCGTGTCTAATGGCTAATGTTAAAAGCCGTCCCACTTCATGGTATTAGCTGTAACATTGTCTCTTTCTAAACTGGACTCTTGAATGGTTAATGGCATTGGGCCGGAGACGCTAATTAACTATTATTTACAATGCATCTGTTCACGTTCTAAATAATATTTGCCGTTTTAAACATTGCATTGCTGTCTTAAAGTCGAGACCGTAGGTGCATTCAAATCTGGCCAACACAATAAACATTTGCAAAACGTCTTCTGTTTGCCTCCAAACACTCTCAGGAGCCTAAAACAATCTCAAGCTAAATGTAAAGGCCGATAGCTGCATTAGAGGTAATTTAGCAGTTCATAATTCAACTATTCGTTCCGGGAACTGCAACTATTCTTAAACGAATAATTGAGTTATTAACTGCTCAATTACCTGTGTTTACCAGATTTGCATGCACCTACGGTCTCGACTTTAAGACAGCAATCAATAGAGAACTCCGCTATCAAAGTAGTCGTTTCTTGCAGCCTCAAATAAGAGCAAAACCACAATCCAAAATTCCGTACAAAGTTGTTAACCCAGATATAACAGTCCTACCATGCAGAGATTCCAAAATGCTAGGCAAATACACAATCCAAAAACAACTGTGACGACCAGAAACTATTTGGTTATTAAATGCCATATACATGTATTGACTATTTATGATCTATATTTCAATGCAATACCAAACAAAAACGTTTGTTCTCTCTTATAATCTAAAGTTGTTCACTGTAGAAATGCTGTATAAAGGCAGTATGATGATGAGTTTATAAGAACACTTCTCATTTAAGAACAGGAAATACAAAGAGCAATCCATAGTCTCACAGACAAGCTGAAATATTTTAAATACACCACTTCAGCTGTGCACTTACAGCAGATCATGTATGGAAATGATCGGTTTGGACCACGTGACCCCGCTGTGTCGCTAATGCAGTGAAACTGGGCGACCATTGTTCCCCATCTTAGGGCTTTTCCAAATCCTTCTCTCTTCTTTAAGCTCACCACCAAACCGAACACTACCTGTTTTAATGATTAGCGGCTCTTATTAAATGGTAATAGCTCATGGCAGGGTTCCATAAATATTAAATGAACGTTCTGAATGCATTTTATATTGGATTTCCAAAGGGTTTCTTAGAAAAAAAAAACAAAAAAACAGCACGACTCCTAATGATGAAGCCTATGAAAGTGGGACAATGAGTAAAATTGGATCTTTCATTTGCGTTCGTCCTTAGGAAGTAGAGAGTCAATCCGGTTTCTACTGCTTACAGCCACATTTGTACTATGCAGTATGCAAGCTGAAATGCCTTTTAGGAACATAGCATTTTCAAATCCTCAGTCATTTATATGCTGTATACAATTACATTTCCACTTCATATTCATATTGTCTGGTTTTACCATGGGTTTTTTTTGTTAGTTAATAGTTTCCATAAAATTGTGATACAAAACATGGGTATTAGGATAATGACCTGACTTGTTAGAAGAGGAAACCTATAAAACAGAGTATTGATAGTCACTGGAATATTACAAGCCATTCTACTGCCCCCGATTGTCCATGGAGAATCCAGAAATGCTTTATATTATATGAATGTCATACTCTGGTCCTGCTGAATCAGAGCTCAGAAACTAAAAGGGGGTGACCACAAACTTTTGTCAGTATAATGTAGCAATATGTATCTTATCATGTTAAGGCGAGTAGGTTTTCTTTTTACTTTTTGAAGTTTGTGACAGTGACAGGAAGTGACAGTGACGGGAAAACGACAGAGCAGTTTATAAGCACATAATCATAATGAGAAGCAAGCTTCTCTTTTAACCCAAAATTATGTTCCCAAGTTCCAATACTGATGCAACAGCTCAGTGAACTTAAAGTACAGTATGCACTCAGGTCCCTCGGAAAGAATCCTATCATGAAGTTGGCTAGGAATTTATACTCAGCACTGCAACCACACAGATATGCTCTTTAGAACTCTAATGACTGATTTTCAAATGCTCACACCTTTGGATTTAAACAACATAGCTACAGTTTCTGAAGAAAACATGCCTCAGAACCTAATGCTGTTGGCACTACGATCTAGCACAAAGAAATATCAACCACTGATGTGAGCGGGGATCAATAAGAAGCGCAGGCTGAATGATCGATCTTTGATTAACAGCTCGCTGCACTGACACAGCTTCACAAGTGCTCTAAATTCACGGCAAACACACAACTGGGAAATTAACTGTCGCTGTGTAACCACCAGTTACACAAAGCAAGCACACAAATAGAGTGGCCACACACATATACACCGCACAATGTCTGCTCATCTATAAGTTAATGGACCGATAAGGTTATAATCGTTATTTTGAGGTAATTAGTCTCATAAGGTTCTCTTACAAATGTTGCTCATTCAGTGAATGCATTTGTGTGTGTGTGTGTGTGTGTGTGTGAGAGAGAGTGAGAGAGAGTGAGAGAGAGAGAGAGAGAGAGAGAGAGGAAACGAGACGGGGGGAAAGGGGGGCGGAGTGAGTCAATGTGTTTTGTGCAGCTTTTGAAATAACTGGAAGGTGCTTCAATCCATCACAGGCCTTGGCATGTGTCGCTGTTGCAGCACCACGGGCCTTCCCTCCCTCACCCGGATGAAAGACAAAAGGGACTGCTGAGATTGGAACCTGGGTCACCTGGTTGTAGCGCAATGATATACGGATACCGTCAAAAAACATATGTCCTCGCAGGTCTACAAAAATAAACAAATACAACTTAGTCTGAGGACTAGATTTGTAAAACTATACTGAATAATAACTAGTAGGGCTCTTAAAAGAAAGGTGTTATTTAGAGAGTACAGGGCAGTCCCTTAAACATTATCATCATATACTGCTCACAAAAAAAGTGGTGATTTTTCTAAATAAATATGAACAGGATCCCACAAGAGCTGCTGGACAATCTGATCCTGTCCATGCCCCATCGTCCAGTTTGACATGCTACTGTTCACCCTCATGAAGATGTCACTTGCTACACAATTTCAGTAACAGTATCTCATTTGTGTAGCCGAATAACTTTTTTTTTTGACTTTTCATTCTTTGCCTTTTCTCATTATCTTGTTTAATGAAATGAAATCAAACGCTCCTTTTCTTAATCTCTTCACAGTCATTCTGAAATATCCCCTAATATTGTAAGCAGTATATATAACGCTATCAGCCACTAAGGGACAGAACGACAGATTATTTTTTACCTTGTAAGGCTTTGCTCATTATGTTCGATGGCCCAGTCTGCTGCACAACAACATGCCTGAGATTAAGAACATTCTTAGCACATGTGGTTTCTAGAAGCACTGACATTTTTACCCGAATTAAAAAATACAGACTTGATATAATTATGCAAATGCTCTTTCTAAACCGACGTTTTGCATACTGAAACCTGACAGGCACTTGCATTTATGACACAATAAACGTTTCCTTTCTTGATTTCTTCACGCCTGAGTACACAGTTCGCACACTAAATTAATAAATACATTTCATTTAATAATAGTAAAGTAACCCTCTGCAAAGCAATTAAAAAATGAAAACGTGTGTGACATGTTTGGTGAAATTGAGACTTAAACTGAGGCTTTTGAAATGCTGCCAACTTTTGACGTGGTGATGTCACACAGGCCAGGGCTCCAAGAAAGCATGAGTGGCTCTGCGTTCTGGGTGGAAATACGACCTTGTTTCTGTCTCCTTCGATTAGCGAGATGCCAAAGATGCAGACAATGGGAAAAAAAAAAAACCCAGAAGAGGACAGGGACATTTTTATAGCCCTGGAACAGCCATGAAGAAGTTAGAAACTCCCCAGACTAATAGATATTATGGGTTTGAAAGATTGTGAAGATTGAGTAAAGAAGTCAGAATTGGTCATATAGGGCATATAGATCTAATGAATGGGTGCCAAAATAGTGTTCTTTTCTATAAAAATGTCTGAAGTTATGAACAGTGCCAGTTTATTATGTACACCTTGTGGGTACTTGGATCCTCTTTTACCTTGAGTATGAACATATACTTCTCTTGTGTACTGACCTTATGCCAGCATCGACTGCCACATACTGACTGTCTATTTTTTTTTTTTTTACTTTTTAACATGAGAAAAAATTTCACTGTATTCATACACATTCATAGAATGAAACATGTAGAAACTTTGAAATTGAAAAAAGCTGTTAAGAGCAAACAAATATGTTAAACGGTTTTACTCTGTGTTTTTTTTTTATAGATGAAACAATTTTAGCTTAACAGTTAGCTTTTTTTTTGGTTTTGAGTTAAATAGTACAGATATATAAATATTTACAGTATAAATAGTATACAAGTGCAAAACTAAAAAAACTAGATGTTCAGGTCTTAGTATAAGAGCAGGAATAAACCTCTTTGCCACGGCATTCAGGATGAGGGTGTGTCAGCAGGTGGTGCACTTAACGTAAGTGTAATGTACGACCAAAATGGATTCCAAAACACCACTGTGCCAGTGGATTTTGAATGCAACACCCAACCAAATTAGCAATACGGTAACTTTTAAAATACGCCCGTGTCTAAAACTAAATCGGGTCCTTAGTGTTCAGTTTTGTCTGGCTCCATATAAATGAACACTGTAGGAGTGAATGTAATGCTGTGTATAATAGGAAGGGGAAAGGCGAAGCTGAAAGCCTTTTTAAAAAAAAAAGTGCCTCAGTAGTGTGAGATGGGCGTTCCTGTCATTTTCCCAGGACCAATTATTCTGAAAGAGAAATGGCTTGTTTGCCTTGGACAGTACCGAGTTTTGGAGCCGGTGTCTTGAGTGCTGGCTTATCTACTTCGAATGAGCAATGGACGTTGTACTGAGCACTTCCTTTCTCCAGAGGATATTAGTCATATTTGAGGTTAACCATAGCTAAGTGAGACAAGCTTGCCTGGAAGAAGAGTTTCAGTACCTTGGCAGCACGCACAGAGTGACCAAAGCAGTTACAGAGGTTGTGTAATTTGTAAGAAATTCAATACAAGATGCAAGCTTTAAACTTCTCTTGAAAGTGCTGAAAACGCAGTCGATGTTCATACACGTATTCATAAATTGTCTGACTTCTCTAAATTTCACTATACAGTTCTATAAAACCTCAAAACAATATACCTTTGCAGCCACAAAGCTTCAACATGTAGAGCTTGTTCAATTTGCTAAGTATTATTTGCTGAGAAAGGCCTTTTTCCTTGAGCTAAACAGCTGTCAGCACTCTATTGTGTTCCGAATTGACATGCAGCACAAACGAGTCATGGCTCGAGGAGGAAAGCAGGCCTGATAGTCCAAATAAGTCCCCAGCTGGCGAGTGATGCTGTGGGAAGTAGAGGCCAGACGCCAAGCTTCTAGCACATTGCACCCTGTACTTGCACCAGCTGCCCTTGAGAATAACAATAACATGAAAAGAGCAGAGCATAATAAATATGATACAGGCGAACCCTGCTATCTGAACTCTGGCGCTTTAATATGCTGACATCAGTAGAGCAGACAGGGCTTTGAATATTGCTGGGAAAAATACAGAGATATTGCCATGGGAATTAATGAAATTCGGCTCCTACTCCCCATCTATTCTATGTCTCATCTATATCAGAACTATTTTTAGGAAAGCGGTGACCTATATGAACACATGAACACACACACACACACACACACACACACACAATATATATACATACATACACTATCTATATATATATATAAGAACACCAGCTTCCAGTTTAATTAGTGACCTTGGTTATTTCATTCACACTCGTTGCTAATAGGTTAATAATACAAAGCATAAAGGCAAATAATCTCCATAGTCAAACAGTGGCAGAAAACTTCCACGTCCCCAACTGGTCAGTTCACCAACTGCAGTTCTAAAACAAAGTCCACATAGAAATTGTTCATTTGAGGAAAACTTGTAGAACTTGTGAACCATTGAGAGTGACCAGGACTGCCCAATAACCAGTGAAAAAGCCTCCTCAGGAGAGTGCCGAATGTAGCAGGAGAGGGGGTAAACAACATTCATGCACACTGCTCACAAAAAATAGGAGATATTTAATTTTGGGATAGTTCATTTCGAAGTATGTAGTTCATTTTGGTGACCAGTATATCATACTATTATACTACAATATTAGGTGTGCCATGAAATTATCCTCCTCGCCATTTTACCACCAACAGCCTGAACTGTTAATACTAAGCAAGATGGAGCCAAGCTTTCATGTTCTTTACCCCAAATTCTCACCCTACCACCCAAATGTTGCAACAGAAATCAAAACTGATCAGTCTCCTGTTCAAATTTGGTTGGTCCAGCACACAGTGTACTACAAAGTACCCTGGGGTTCGAAGAAACTGTAACAGTTCTCTTTTCAGAATACAGGTGTGTCCCCCTTAATGGCCATGACAGCTTCTGGGAAATTTTGCATTGTGTGTCGTTAAGACACATATGTATATGCATGTAAATGAAAAAACCTAGCCTTATGCATTTGGGTTTTTTTTTTTGGTTGTGCCCTTATGTACTGGACCATGACATCCAGGCCCTGTTGGGAACTGAACCATGACTTTACGGGTATAGTCCTAGTTTTTACATGCGAAAATTGGGTTTATTTTTCAACAAACAATTGCCTATAAAATGTATATTGAGGCAGAGCACTTCAGAATGAGCCGGTTATATTTTAGCCATTACTGCCACTGGTTTTGCTTAAATGTAAATCTGCTATGGTTCTACATTCTTATCAATGCAAAACAGAAGCCATGCTGAACTGTGAAGCAGCACTTTCAACAAAAACTGGTCGCATCGCTAAGAATTACAACATTTTTGCAACATGGATGGATAAAAAAAAAGACTTGACCATGTTGCTTTGATTTCAGTGTTAGTAAAGGCTGTGCTGTGGAGAATGAATACACATTACCTTTGTGCATGTGGCTTACAGAGCATAAACAACAGGAGGTAGTGCATTTCCATATTTTCCTTACAATAATGCATCTCTCCATGGAAACTAAATGTAGGAAGCAGTTCTAAAGAAATAGTATGACGTATGTTCAAAATACACTGCCTTTAATCTAGCGGGAAAGATCAAATATTTACAAATATTTCCTATAGGTTTTTTATGTTTACAAAATGAGGAATGTGCACAAGTGAGTGAAGTTTGGTTGAAGATTCATGCATGTTTATGCCATCAATACTTTCTAACTGCACTACAGATTTGCACAAACAATAGACAGCAACATATGAATCTGTCAGAAAATGCTCTAGCATAAATATTTAAGCATCTGAAAAGGCAGGAGTAAATATGAAATGTTGGCCATTTCAATGAAGGCGCTTTCGTACCGAGGAAAGTTTTTCCTTTTTGTTGAGATTTTTAAATGTACTTAGCTGTAACAAAAATCTATGACTAAGATCTTTATGCTTTAAAAAAAAAAAGAATGGACTGACAACAAAGTTCAGGTTTAACTGAGTGATGAACAACTTTTTTTTTTTTTGGTAGTTTCACCAATCGTCTTCACTTTTGCATTCCTACTGGTGTTGTGAATGCAAACCAAAAAAAAAAATAAATAAAAACCTGGAACAAACAGAGTTCTCAGGGGAGCTTAGCGTGAAACAAGTCCCTAAAACTGCTTGGTGCAAAAGCGCCTTTAGATGAGCTGATCATGATGGGTTAAACAGGAGCAAATTCCCCTTTATGTAGGAGTTGAGCAAGGTGGAAAGCGGTATTTGTTAAGGATGATTTAAAGTCATTAAAATATTTTTCATACCATATGTACCTGTGAATGTCTCTCCCTAGGAGGTGCAGGTAAAAGAAATGTTTCTTAGACTTCCACTTCACACCACCTCTTTGCAGCTGTGGAAAAGGTCAGAGAATACAAGTTAAAAGAGTGACACACACAAATGACACACAGATGTACATGTCGAATTAATAGACTACTCACAAAAACTAGGGGATATTTAACAATGGTTTATTTCATTTAGAAGTGTCCCATATTTTTTGTAAACAGTTTACTTCCTTGCAAAGAAACTAGGGGTCTTTGGTCACATCACAAAACACCCAAGACCAGTATTTCTCAAACATTATTGATAGTACTATTATAGACTACTGTGTTTGATAACCAAATGCTAAAGCATTATTTATCACTGAGATCAACAGTTATTAACCAAGGACATATAAATGTGCAGTCCTGTACCGGTCTTGTTCTGGAAGATTGCGTTGCCAGTCATTTATCAGCTGAGCCACTGTTGTTTCTATATTTCCACTATGCAGTATGTTGAATATCAGGGTAGAACTGTGACAAACCACGATAATGCAATATATATATATATATATATATAAAGCCACAGACCTTTTTAGTGCTGTTCAGTACTGTTCTATTGCCAGTGTTAGTTTACAAAGAACTGGATGAATATAAATGATGCAATAACATCAAACTATCAATAACAGGCCAATATGTTTTGTTTATGCTGGTGGAACTCATAAATTTCACAAATCCTTGCGATTAATAATGGCCCATAATAAAAGCGCAAGCGTCACGCCAGCCTGGTGTTTAGTACTTTGTACAATCTCACTGCTAACAAAACAACCACAGTCTTCTCCTATAATGCTTCAAGAGACTGGAAGATAAAGATTAAGGCATGTGAAAAAACTCCGCATTACAGAACCTCTCTAGACCGTCCATAAGCCTAGGTCTTCTCTTGTGGACTCTTCAGCTCCACGTGATTTCAATGGGGTTTAAGTTAGGGGATTAAAATGGCCATTAAATGTTTGGCCCTGTGGTCCCTGAGCCATTTTGTGTGGATTTACTTGTATAAATAGATAGACTTCTTCCTCGGGGATCCAGGCATGATTCAGGCTGCTATAGGGTACTGTTTTACCAAATAGAACAGGTGCTCCTGGTTTAAAACGAACAAATATATATGAGCACAAAATAATGACCAATTCTCTGTTTACTTGATTCCTTTGGATTAAATATGAACAAAAACTCTGGTCAGCAAAGTATGCGACTAGAAACACAGAATGGTGCTATTTTCTCAGGGTGTGGCAAGGAAATGACCCTGCTTTACTCATTGCGGCAATTACGGGTAAATTGTGCAACCAATGCACATTGAGGGCTGTTGTTGCACAATAAAATGAGCTGTTCTTAATTTCTTTCTATAAAAAGAAATAAAAAACTATGCTATCGTGTATATATAGCAATATTGTATATACTTATATTTCCGTTTTTATTTTTAAATAGTTTGTACCTACATATGTATGAAGATTAGCAGGTCTCATAATGTGATTATGTTAAAGTATTTTATTACTTTATTTACAAAATGCAGATTACAGAGTAAATAGTAACCTTTGCCTTTTTGTACTGAAGTTTTGTATTTGATGTGTTTACTTACTCATTCATTCATTCATATATTATCTACCGCTTAATTCACATGGGGTCCCAGGCCAGCCGGTCCACCTGGCAACTCTAGGCGCAAGGGCAGGAACAACCCTAGATGGGGGGCCAATCCATTGTAGGGCACACAGGGCAGTGTAGAGTCATGCACACAGTAAGGGCCACTTTAGAGACACCAATTAACCTAACACGCATGTCTCTGGACTGTGGTAGGAAACCAGAGTACCCAGAGTAAACCCGCACAGACTCGGGGAGAACATGCAGACTCCACACAGAAAGAACCCAGACCTCTCCCCCCTGGGATTGAACCCGTGACCTTCTTGCTGTGAGGCAGCGGTGCTACCCACCGAGCCACCGTGCTAATTTACTAACGCATTTTTTTTTTTTGCATTTCGCATATTAACTCCTGCTTATATCAATCATATTATTTATGTAGAGTTATCAGTAAGATGTGATAAACTACAGATCTTGGAGAGAAGGGCTCTTGTAAATGCTCCCTCATGGTAATTCTCCTCATATCAGGGTCTGTGTATATCTGCTCCAGCTTATCTAACATCTTCTCAAAGTGTGTCGTCTTATCACGGCTTGTCAAAAAATTTGCATGTGCCATGGCGTTCCTCCAGAAAGAAGACGCAAAGGACGATTAAACCTCTGATTAAAAGTGCTGAAGCACATATGCGCAATGGTCGCCAGGGGCTTGAACAATCTGCACTTTACATAGAGAATGCCCTATATAGGAAGTAGGCATGAAGTTAACTCGCAAAGTATTGAGATAGACAGATGAAAACTCTGTAAAAGCGATGTCCTACTCCAAGTCAAATTCTCATCTCGCGCAAGAATTCTTAAATTAATATCCCAAAACAAGGAGCCCATGTGAGCAAAAACATTCACACTGTAGAGCCCTGAGCAGCATTTCTTTATTTACAGCCTCGTGGTACTTCCTGGAGTCTATAATAGTAATTCTCCCAAAAAAAGTCTCCCAGGACATGTGGAGTAAAAACAGTCCCACATTACAGATCCTCAAATACACTTAACTGTGGGGATTAAGTTCTTTTCTGTATAATCACACTTCAATTTAAGACAAACACACCTTGCATACTTGCTGCCAAAAAGTTTTACATCTGGCTCCTCTGACCATAAAACCTGGCACCAGTTAAAAGCTGCGGTAGAGTCTAGAATATTCCATGTTTGTGGTGGGATGAAAGAAGAGGCTTTCTTCTGGAATGCCTTCCAGATAGTTTCTTGGCATGGAGGTGGTGTCTAATTACACTGCTCACAAAAATTAGGGGATATTTCATGTTGAAATATCCCCTCATTTTTGTCAGGAGTATATAAATGTGGACACGGGGATACCCCAAATTCTCCAGCCATGATCGTTATAGAAATTTCTAACTAAATATCTAACACCACGCACTGTGTGATAGAATGCAATGCATTTCTTCAAAGCAGCTATATAACAGTTTTGGTTGTTTAAACCTCTTTAATTACATCCCTAATCGTGGATATGGCATTGCCAAGTAGCAGACTCCCTTATCTAAAGCAGCTTACAGTCCAAGTAATTGTGGTTTAAGAACCTTGCTCAAAAACCCAACAGTGGCAGCTTGGTAGATGTGGGATTTAAACCCTGGTCCATTTCTGGTCCATAGTCCAGTACCTCAACCATCAGGCTACCACAGTGGCATTTGTGGCGTTGCTGAAAAATACACATATTTTGTTCGTTTGTTCTTGGTGCAGCTTTGGAGAAAACACCCAAACGAAACAAGCATTCATATGTGATTTAGCCCTAAATCCAAGGCCCTACGATGATGATCTTTGTTGGAGGAATGTGCTGATTGGTAGAATACTGCCTGATAACCTTAATTTGTTATTTTCTGTTCTCATTTAATCCTAGTCAAAACAGACACACCTAAAATATAAAATATTATAAAATATTGTAATAATAGAGATCTACAATATGGAGTCTTGTGTGTCCCATGCTCAACAAGTGAGAACATTTGTTCTAAAATGAGCATAACATCATGCAGGATCTTCTGTCAGAAATCACATAGCTGATCTTCATCAGGCCAGCTGGGGCTTTCTTGAAATTTACAAGGCCCTAAAGGCACATCAAATCCACATTTTACTATCACCTGATAAAAGAATATATCAATACTTTAAAACAACAGCTGATGTTGCCGAGAAGAAAGGATCCAGAAGGTCCAAAGCCTATCCCACTCCAAGTTACCAACTTAGTTTATCCATTTGTTTCATTTTGCTAATTTACTGAGCAAGTGTGTTCTGTTGAGACCATTAAAAGCTTAACATCTTGCTCTCAGGGTTTGGTCCTTTTTTGCACAGGGGTAGAGTACAGTTACATAGCAGTTACAAAAGCTAATTTTCATACCTGTACATGTACACGGCAATAAAAAAAATGCAACAAAATGTAAAACTCTTTCACCTGTAACCTTTTATGATTAACAATTACATATCAAAATTCTCATAAAGGCAGCACAATGGCGTTTAAAAAAATAGGCCTATCTGGAAAAAAAACCCACATTTTCTGGAAATAACCTAGCCTTACTGAACCTTGCCCTTAGATGAGGCGGCAACTGAAGAGTGAGACATCCTGCAGGAGGAAGACCTATAACGGGGAGGGCCCTTTGGGGTAGCTCACAATGTCGCGCATAGTCAGCAGCGATTCTCAAACCTCCAATATTCCCCCCACAGCAGAAAGGTAATTCAAAGCAGCCACAAGAAAAAATAAATACATAAATGTGTGAGCTTGTGCTAGAACCTTGAAGGCATGTTGCTGTTTATTTAACAGGCATCATTTTCTAGTAACATGCAATGGTCAAAAACAATCTTATCAGACTATTTTTTTCACCTACTTTAATACGTTTCTATCCTGCCCAGAAGTAAACGGTCAAATATTGGTGATTCAGCCATTAAACAGAAGGGGGTTTAGTCATCAGTGTGGGTCAACATGCATTATATACACATGCTAACGCCCACACGGCCACAAATCAACTCAAGCCCTTACCAATTTACAGCTGAAGCCCTTTCCAGGGATTCTCACCCATCATTCATACTATGTAAATATACTCACCAATTCGAAGATATCAGTGAGTGTGTTTGTATGCACTCAACCGACTGATAACTACAGAAAGAAAGGTGACTACAGGATCATGATTGACTACAGAATAATGATTAAAATGCACATTCACATTTTAACTTCACAGGTTGAACAAAACAGTACAGACAATATTGGGGAACAAGTCCAAATGCAGCCCAGTCACACTTTAGAAACAAGTGCCAAAAACCTGCGACCCACAGCTACCATTATTTATAAGCAATCTTATAAAAAAAAATATTCCCAAAGGTCAAATAAGCAATCCTGGCAACCACGTTTGCTTTTGCTAGCTGTTTCTGGTACAGGTCTGCACTCTGATTTCAGTTGGTTTTTTTCTCAGTCTGCACATGCACACAAATAACCAGAGTAGGGTACACGTGCTGAGAAATCTGATTAATGAGAAAAATTCAGCTCTTTTTAATCAGGTTTCACATCAAGAGTCGAGTTTCTTTATATGGAGATTATTTGACTACACATTAGCCAACACAAAACACATTCTAAAGCTGCTCTGAGGTAGAAAACAGTCTGCTTTTGTGACAGGGTAGGTATGCTTCATGAATTGGTATAGATTTCAAGCTCAGAACAGAGAGCAAGCAAAGCAGAGCACACACACACACACACACACACACTGCAGTGTTTATATTAAAAACTAGACATGTTAAAGTAATAATAATGCCTATGTGATTTTTCTATTTGAGTAGCACAATATTGTGTTGTCATATCCATTCAACGATGATTTACAGGGCACTTGTACAGTGCCAGCTGTCATGTAATACCACTTGTATTAGGGAACAGGGCATTGCCCAGGGGTCTGAAAATCATGTGCGATGTTTTCTAAGCCAGATTTAATACTGTATTCAATTTATTTTGCTAACTTTCCACGTGTCTGCCCCACTGGTTTGAAGTCTCCCTTAAGTGCCACCTACTTTAAAATAATCCTGGAATCCATAATGCAGTCTCACAGACGTGCCTGCATTATATCCGATACAACCAGAAGGTATCACTGAGTCTCAAACTTAAGTCACTGTGGTGTTTTGCCTGCGAATCAAACTGCTGCTACAAACTACAGTAGTATGAAGACAAAAATGCCGCTGGATTTTATCTACATCTTCAATGTCATAAGTGATGCTTTGGAGTACGAATAGCATTTTAACGGAAATTACCGGTAAAACCTGTCATAATCCATCCTATACTGGAACCATACCCATTCTAATTAGGTTGGGACATTGTGTAAAATGTAAATAAAAATGGAATACAATGATTTGCAAATCCATGCTAACCTATATTCAATTGAATGCACTAGAAAGACAAGATATGTGATGCTCACTGATCAATTATATTGTTTTTTGCAAATATTCACTCATTTTGAATTTGGGTATAAAGGGAGCATTCCCGAAAGGCTCGGTCGTCCACAAGCAAGGACAGGGCGAGGTTCACCACTTTGTGAGCAAACAGTCCAGCAGTTTAAGAACAACGTTTCTCATCGTGCATTTGTAAGAAATTAAGGCGTTTGATCATTGACAGTCCATAATATCATCAAAAGATTCAGAGAACCTGGAGAAATCTCTGCAAGTACTTCAGACAACCATTGTCAGTGAACGCAGTTCGTCGCTCCATCTACAAGTGCAAGTTAAAACTCTACCATGCAAAGCGAAAGCCATACACAACACCCAGAAACGCCGCCGACTTCTCTGGGCCAGATCTCATCTTCATGAGCAACGTCGTTTTCAGGCAAAGCCAAGCCACATTTTGCAGGTGTTAGAACAGCGTGGCTTCATATTAAAAGAGTGCAGGTACTAGACTGGCCTGTCTGCAGTCCAAACCCGTTTCCCATTGAAAAAGTGTGGTGCATTATGAAGCCCAAAATACGACAATGGAGACCCTGGACTGTTGTACATCAAGCAAGAACGGCAAAGAATTCCACCTATAAAGCTTCAACGAATAGTGTCCTCAGTTCCCAAACGCTTACCGAGTGCTTTTAAAGGAAAGGAAAGGTGATGTAACACGGTGGTAAACATGCAGGCAGTGTTGCGGGCATCAAATTCAAAATGAGTAAAAAAACAATAAAGTTTATCCATTTGAACATTTAATATTGTGTCTTTGTAGTGTATTCAACTGAATAAAGGTTGAAAAGGATTTGCAATTCATTTTATTCTGTTTTTATTTATATTTAAACATCGTCACAACTTCACTGGAGTTAGGGTTGTATGATGGTACGGACGTCTGGAATGATAAATAAAAAAGCAGAAGCTCTTCTATACTGAATGAAAAATAATAATAATAATACTACATAATACTTGTTAAGTGCTGTCTCCCCATTTACCAAGCAAGCATACACTACTGGGGAGTTGTTTAGACATGCCCCTGCAGTGCCTAAATACCAAAAATTCAGTTTCATCAAAACATGCTCTAAATAAATCTGCTCTCTCAAGGCACATGTAAGCTACATACCATTACTGCTTGCTTTACAAAACAGGTCAACTTGTTCTGGTCATGTCACTATTTATCCTACTATGTACCATTTGTCCAGTCATGGAAATTCTGAATGCAAGGAATGGAGCTGTGCCCAGAACCTCAGAAAAGTAGGTAACAATCTGTACCGTATCTGGGAAGGCAAACCTCAGCCAGATCTACAGAATAGAAAGGCAAAAGCTGGCCCTGCGTGGTTGGCCCCTGAGCAGCAGAAGCGTGAGATGCCTTGCCATGCCCTGCAACTCGGTTTCCCATAATCCTGTGGGCTAGTTGTGACCCAAAATTCTGCACCTTTAGAATTATTTGAGGCTGCACCTTTATAAAGGGGAAACATTATGGTACACTATGGTATTACCTTACTGTACGTCCGTGTGTAGCAGATTTAAAAAGACAAAGCAAATTACAAGGGAAAAATTACTAGTTTGAAAAGAATTCCAAAAGAGAGTAAGAGTACATTTGAAATAAGAGGGAGGAAAGTATTTAGACTATGAAAAATAGAACTTATGAATTGAGTTTTAGGGATCGTGTATTGATTTCAGTCCGAGTTGGTTAATATCCTTTATTGTCCTGTTGAATAATGAAAGCTGTTTGATAGTAGTCCTACCTCGTCTGTTATTTACTTATTGCAAATGTATACCCCAATGGCTACGTTCTGAGGTCTGTAGTTGCTACAGAGTCTGGTGAGCTGTGAGTAAGACAACCAGAGGTATCAATTAATCCAACATGCAGAGGATGACTTTATTCACATACATACAAAGCAATCACCACCAAAGAAACTAGACTGTGTTGATCACGCCAGGGGAGTGCACCAAAAAAAGTTTTTAAAAATGGGTAACATTCCTCATGTGGTCCTTCGCTCACTCTCAAAAGAACAGTCAGAGCATGACTGGAATTCAAACCTTTGTCAAATGCAATGAGTTAAATGTACGTTCGAACGCAGAAAACTCTCAAACAAACGTTCAATCATCTCTGACTAACACGTGTTCCCAAACAGCATGGAGCGTAAAAAAAAATAGTAGGAGCAGAGGAGCATAATTTGTCTTGATGAAACCAAGAATAGTGCCGTTTGAGAAAGCCTGGTGTTATAGGTCAGCTATATTCAATTCAGTCCACATGGCGTTTTACATCCTGACTACAACACAGGTGGTCCCAGGTTCAGAGCAACGAGTAATATGAAAAAAAAAAAAAAGGAACAGCATTTATACAGACAGATGTCCCGGAAAGTTGATCAAAAGAGCTTTCAAAACTAGGAATAAGCATTTAATCCCCACTATCTATTTCCAGTTTGAGCAAACTGAATAACTGAGCATTTCTTGCTTTGTAATTCCACATCCCACAGACGATAATAATAACAATAATAACACTAATAAGAATAATAAACGCTGGGTGTTTGAATGATTGACATTTGACATTTTTTATTGTCTGCTGTGATCATATGCACATATCTTTATAACCTGAAGCATATATCCAAATTTGAACTCATTTGAGTTGTGTGTTAAAACGGACAGATAATTCTAATTTAATGTCTAAGCCAATTTGCCCTAAATCTCAGCAATGTTTGATTTATTATGCTACAGGGTCACAAGCAGCAGCTGCATCTCCCACAGCCTGCAGACATAAGCTGCTACCCTGCTTTTGAAAGCGCATCTCTAAACGTTGCCTTCCATTAACACTGATATAAATCACTTCATTAGTTTAACCACTGGGGACACCATTGCCACAACAATCAATAATTATCACATTATACTGTCTGTGTTGAGCCATAATTTATTTTGTCTTCAGTTCACCCCACTGTAGCTCAAACTCCAGCTTTCTCGATACCTAATTAACTAATCCGTAAGAAGCATTACTTATAATAGCAGGATTAAATGTTTTACTTGTCTGAACTACAGATTTGTTAGTACATACAAGAACGTAAATCTGAATGGGCAGTTATGTAGCGTCACTGCTGAAGTTCCTCTCGAAATATCATTCAACTCTCCTTATATAGAGACGGATCGGTGTCGTTCAAATGACGTCTTCTTGATTTTCTAAAAGAAAAGTAGCGAGCGCAACTTGAAATCTGACCCAAATTCAATATGACAGTTACATACATCTGCCTTTTTGCTATCCAACTTGGTTCTGCCCAATTTCCCAGTTCTCAACACTTTAGCTGCAGCTGAAAAGTAGGGGTTGGTGGCCACGAGGTGTGTCAATGCACTCGACTCCCATGCCGAGAGTGAATCTGCAAGCAGGCAAGCCAATTACGATCTTAATGTTTCATGTCTGACCATATCTTTAACGCTTTGAGGACCAAGTGACATTTATCCCATACTTTCAAATGCGATTAAAGGGTTAAAGTGAAGTGTTGCAGGGAAAAAATGCCTAAAGTGTTTCTTTCTTAACCCTTTCAGGACTGCAGGTTGTTTCAATCGCATTTGCGGTCTATTTAAAAGTATAGGACAAACATGTCCCTTTGTCCTCAAAGGGTTAAACACACCAAGCTTTTCTATTAAATTGTTCATTACATTTGTAGCACATCCGTGTGTTTATCAGGTGTATCCAAAGGCTGTATAAAATGCCAAGACTACAGTCGATTCCGGTTAATTGGACCACCGGTTAATGGGACCAGCCGCTTATTCGGACCAAATCCTAGAGTACCGAAAAAAATCCTATTATATACGTGTAATTTTATTCGCTTATTCAGACCAAAATTCTGCTTAATCGGACCAAAGAACGTGACAGCGAATAAGAAATACGTAATATCCGTGAAGAAACCCTTCTGTGGCATAACTACCTGAAAACTCCTGAGTTTCTCCCCAGCCCTCTACTGCCACCTACAGGTCTTTGCCTAACTTTTCCATTTACTACAAAAAAGAAGCCACAAGTCACTCAGCCACTGCTAAAGCGCATCAGATCACACTGGATAAGTTCTTCAAACGTTGATTTAAATTTAGTAAGAACTTGTTTTTTACAGTATTACGCTTCGCATGCTGAGTATCTATACATTGTGTTGTAGATCGTTTC
>JAUZST010002144.1:0-12500 GCA_034779995.1 Parotocinclus haroldoi | reverse complement strand
ATTTCTCTTATTGCTCGGGCATTTCGCAGACATGCCATACACACACTTCGTCAACTGGACTGCGTACCTCCAAGACATACACTCAATACACACTAAAGTGTTCTACAGGGCAGTGGTCTTTACTCACAGGACCTTCCATTTTCACCCAAGCATTAGCTACGCTTGAGCACCTCATTCAATCGATTCTTGGTCGTCAAATGGCTCTGAGCCAACAGAAATATGTGGTCTGGGGTTCGCTTCAAGTGAACACACGTGTGTGTGTGTGCATATATATATATATATATATATATATATTATACACTGCTCACAAAAATGAGCTGATATTTCAAAATGAATATGAATTGGATCCCACAAGAACTGCTGGATAATCTGATCCTGTCCATGTCCCATCACTGTCAGTGTGTTTCGGCACTCTTGGGTGACCCTACTCCCTACTGAACACAATGTGGGGGCACTCTGGTCCTGGTGAACTTGCCTCTGTTCACCCCCATGACCACCCCCCCCACCACCACCACCACACACACACTTGCAACTCAATCACAATAATTGAGTTTGGCATCTCATTTGTGTCATCAAACTACTTTTTGGCTTTTCATTTGCTTTACTGATAAGCTTGTTCAATGAAATAAAATCAAATGCACCGTTTTACCCTCGTTTTTGGGAGCAGTGTCATACAATAGTAGCACAATATAATATACATCATTTTCCTATGATCGTGCCCTACTTCTCCTTTTGGGTTCATGGCGATCGGCATACCCTATTGGTGATGTCTCCCCACTGGCTGGACTGGATTACGTCTGTTTGCGTCTTTGGTAGATTCCGAATCTTTTTCCGTGAAGAGGCGTTCGAATTCCGAGGTTCCAGTTTAGTTGAACGCTAATTGCACACTGCACCTGTGTAGTACTGTCACTCTTTGTTACTCCGTGACTCGAACACTGGCTCTTTGGTGTTGGGTAAAGTGAAATTGTTGCTCTGTAACAGTGCAAGCTTATTCACTGTAGCTATGGAACGTCCTGCAGTTCTGTAACTCTGCTGGCGTTTTCTCTATACCATTTTCTCGCCTCTATGAAGCTCCGCTTTCTTTTCTATATGATTGATCTCATGACTCGGTTGTCCTCACGATAGATTTTCTCACTTCAGATCAAAACAGTTTAGCTGTTTGCTGTCAGAAATATACAATAGACCGTTCTATGAGAAAGCCCTTGGGCTGAAACTCTCCCTTTCTGTTATTCTCTCTCTCTCTAAGGCAGGGAGAATGATGGATTCTTGGCTGCAGTTTCTCCCTAAGCTCTAACAAAACGCTGTAATGCTGTGGTGTGAATGCAGCAAGGCTAAACCTGCAGGCTACAGTAATGTGAGGCGCACCGATAAGAGCTCAAATGCAGGGGAATCTCGTGTTAACGCTACCATGTGTGGGTGCATTTTGATCTCTGATGGATGATTTTGGAGTGGTTGATGTGGCATGCGGAGGTGTGTTTCACTCATCGTTCACGCATCCGACACGTTACTCAGGCCTGGCTTTATAGCTCGTCCAAAACAATCTCCTGAAAGCCTGGTGCACGGATCTGACAAGATGTTTTTCCCACGCGTGTGCTGGGCAGTCGCGCAATTAGCAAACCAGCATCCAACCATCAACCAGTGTCCTATGAAACTCACAGCGATGAGCGTCTAGAGAACGAGCATAATTACATTTAAATGTGTTGCCTAAAATTATTTGGAAGCTCTAGGGGCTGGAACGTGACCTTTCCAGTCTGGAGTTCTGGAGATCTGGCAACTTTTACACACTTGCTGTTCCAGATCTGCAGTTTCATTTTTGGATCTCAGTTCCGATTTCCTCACTTAGCGGACACACAGGGAATTCAAGCAGTCTCTTTCTCTGTCTCTCCCTCTCTCTCTCTCTCTCTCCCTCTCTCTCTGTTTCTCTTTAACACGCAGTTAAACACACCACCACACACACTTAGAGCAACCTCAATGCCATGTTAAAAAGGGGGAATTCTTTTTACGAAGATGACGGCGGGTCAGAAGAGCGTGGGAAAGCTCATACACAGGCGGGGACTCACTGTTGTCGCTGTTCTCATCCTTGGTCCCATTAATGGTTCCATCTGCTTGCATCTGCAGGTAAAACCCCTGCTCGCTGAACAGCCTTGTTACAATTCCCTTCAGCTGTGGCTCTGTGAAGGACAAATGGTTTTGTTTTTAGATACACAACTCAAACAGAGGCAACAGACCTGTAGAAACAGCCTGGTGTAAGCGTAAGGAGCACAGAATCTGGACCCCTGAGCAGTGAAGAGGAACATGAGAAGAACCATCGTACAGAAGCATACTGTCATCAAGTCTATGGTACTGGAAGTGGACCAACAAACTGGATTTTGCGGTAGAAAAGCAAGGACCAGTTCAGGCTTAGGTTCCAACACCAGAACCGACATTGGCATGGAAAGGATCGTTCTTGCTCAGGAAAGTTTTGGAAGTTTCTCATAAGATTCCATAACCTTAGTGGCATCAGTTTAAAGGTGCCACTGCCGCTACAAGTGCCTTGAAGCCTCCAGTTCCTCTCTCTCACACTTTTTCTCTCACTGGCTTAGGTTTCCCGTAACTTGTAATTGCCCAGATGACCTCCCATTGATCTTCTGGACCCCGTTCCTCCCCTCCTGTTCGCCGCACACGCACACGCTCAACAGGAGAGTGTGTTTATCTGGAACGTTTGCCCTCCCTCTCTTTATCTCTCTAAACGGACTGACCTGGTTTCCTTGGCGCAGGCCGCTTCTTGCCGCTGCAGATCCTCACTTTACTAAAGAGTCCGTACAGACGCCCCCCGCACAGCGAGCGCGCCTCTTTCCCGGGACTCGAGCGGCGAGCGGAGGCCGTCCCGCGGTCGTTACCAGACTCGCGCGCCTGCCGCTTCTGTCGGATGAGCGAGCTCGCGATTGCAGCCGCCATACCAAGCGGCGGTGAGGAAGCCGAAGACGAAGCCCCTACAGTCACTCATACAGGCGTCTGCAGACACAGAGCTCCAGGAGACGGCACCTGACATGAGGTCCAGGAGACGGCTCCCCAGACCGTGTACCACTCCAGGAGCGGGAGTCAGGGAGTCAGAGAGCCGCAAGCTCACATGCAGGTTTCCTCTTCCATGCACCGTTATAGTCCACCAAAGAACCAGAACAGTGTGGGATCTGTGCAGGGTCTCTACCGTACAGCTTCTCTACCGTACACCCACTGGTCTGAAGCGCAAAGCCCCGTGACTGAGCTCATGTGCTTCTCTCACCCTCCCTCCAGCATGATTAGAATGGATCGGAGCTTGCATTCAGCAAAAGCCATCTGAAGTGAAGGCTGAGGGAGAGAAAAGTGAAGGGTGAGAGAGAGAGAAAGAGGGAGAGAGGGAGAGGGAGAGGGAGAGAGAGGGAGATGGAGGAGGGGAGGAGAAACCGTGCAGCATTTTCTGCTGAAGCTGTCAGTCAGAGGAAGAATACACTCCTGCACCAGCCCATTGGGGTAACCACTGTACGAGCGGTGATGTCAGTGTTTAGTTCACACTAAAGCACACTCGGTTTTTGCCAGTGGAACTGATGTAGCGCTCCACAACCACTTAAGTACTAGGTTCCACAATAAAGAGGTGACGTGGTGCCCAGAAGGTCAATAAGCAAAACTATAGACATAATTATGGCTATAAAAGACCCATGCTTTGGATAAAGCAGGGCTTCATTCACCTGCAGCCTCACAAGTTTGTACATCAGGCCTCGTATTACTACACATTAGTTTGTGTGTGTGTGTGTGTGGATCACAAGTCATAGTTTTGGCAACTGTTGCAGCTCAGCTTCCCCTCAGGGATAGAAGCTCCAGTGTACCGTAAACAGCACCTAGGCAGGATCAGAACCTTGGCCAGCTCTCCTAAGGACTACACAGACAGCTCCTGGAGCAGCAACGAATGGCCATGTGGCGTCGGAGAAAAAGATTCAAAATGGCTCTAGCTGGAGGGCAATGCTTACCTCAAAGGACTCCACCTGGCAAATTAGTTAAAACCAGAAAAAACGTGTTTTGAGGCAGAGAAACAAGTGACTCAAAGTTTTATGTTGCTTGTTGTAGGTATGAAGCGATTTAAATTGTGCCTGCTGTGTGTGTGTGTGTGTGTGTGTGTGCGTGTGCGCGTGTGTGTGTGTGTGCGCGTGTGTGTGTGTGTGTGTGTGTGTGTGTGTGTGTGTGTGTGAAACACAAATTGCTGCAGAATCATTTCTGTTCTTTCTTCATTAAAGAGGCCAGTCTGTGTGACCCATATACACCCATCAGAACACACTGATTGTTACATCACACACACACACACACACACACACTCCAGTCCTAACACATTATTAAGGACCTAGCTTAATGCATAAGTGTATGGTCCCAGGAAATCTCTCTTGTCGGCTCCTGTGTGAACGTTTCTAGGGATGATGGTCTGACACCTTCAGAGTTGAGCTATTTAAAAAATCGCTGCGAAAAGAAAACCAAATGAGCTTCAATACGTCTTGGACCGGATTTCTTGTTCGTACTTTTGCATGTCAAGCGTCCCATTGGGCTTCTGGAACTAGCCAGGCTTGTAACACTTGTCTCATGACAAAATAAGCAGATTACTGCACGGTTATCTGAAACACAAATCTATGCGTTTGGCCTGACTGGGGACCCAATTGACAGCATCTGAGGCTGAGGGAGGCAAGGCAAGATATGGGATGGTCAAACATCTGTTCCAGCTTTGCTCACACCCTGTCATTCATTCGAGGAGCTGGCAAAGATAATGACGGATGGATACGGCGAGCATAGTCCTTTCCTACGTGCAAGCGCACTCTCGCAAACTTTGTGTTTGTTAAAAGGAAGTTTGGTGGCTTCATCTTGACAGAGGCATTAAAAGACCATGGTCCTCCTCCATCACTGGAAAGGTTGTTCACATGGCAGGATGGTCCTAAACGTGGAGAACTGAGAAGGACCGAATTACGGGGGCTTGAGCTTCTCCCTGTAAACACTGGGCACATCATCGTCAAACGTATGCCTTTATGCTGTCCGGACTGAAACTGCTCAAATGTAGAGCACAGGAAGTCACAGCGGAAATGCAGCGAAAAAAAAAAACAAACCCTAAAACTAAAATGAACTATTTCCTTCAACTGGTACCTGTCCTACCTTCTGATTTAAGTGCCTGAAACATTGGTGCAGCCTAAACGGCTGAACAGACGCACTTCTTACAAGAAGCAAAGAAAACGAGTGAACAGTTCTGGTCCTTGGAGGCTGAAGAAAAATGCCCGGTGAATCCTGGGTAGAAAATGAGCTTGTAGGTAGGTAGGTAGGACTGAAGTGGAAAGCTCATTACGCTACTGAGAAGATAGCAAGATATCGCCTTGGCAGCGGGCTTGGATCTTGTTTCAGACCTGAAGTACTAATTTAGATCGATGTTTTAGGTAAAATGGAGCTTGAAGCCTGCAGGTCCACGGGTTTTAAAATCGATCCGTCCTGCATCAGGAGGCCAGTGGAGGAGTGTCAATCCCAGTCGGCTTAATTCAACTTTTCTGTCCTTCTGCACATTATAACAACGCAGTCAGGCTTCCACTCCAGTGCTGTATAAATTTACGAAAGTGAAGGGTCTATAAATACGACAGACAGTGCAAGTAAACAAACAACTGCCATGGTGTTCGGACCTTAATGATGGACGAGGAGTACAGAAAGGGGTAGGGGATCGTCCCAGAGAGGGTCAGGGTGTGATGTGTTTGGAGACTTCTTGTGCAAGTGTTTATTTATGTGTGTGTGTGTGTGTGGGCGCGTGCGTATCTGAGGTCGAATAAGACGAGGCACAGAGCTGATCAGCTCTGACTGACATTCTTCTAACCCCTGATGGTGCAGTTTGCAAATCGATCGCAAACTGCAGCCACACACAAACACACATCACTGAGATTGATGGCTGTAGTGTGAATGAATCTGGAGCGCTGCCAATGAACTGACGCGTACACGTACACACACTGATTTGGGAGAGGTCTGTAAGGAAAAGCGTGTGTGACAGTGAGTGGGTGGGACAGACACAGGCGGATTGTGTAACAGCACTGCTCTCTAGTGGAAAGAACACGGAACTGCGTGCTCTCGAGTCCAGAAAACACTCGAAACGACAGTGATGCCACACACGCGCGCGCGCACACACATTCTGTAAGCATTTTCCACGTAATGCAGCTTATCTGTGGCTGACCTAAGAAATACCTTTTTGGTTAGTATAATATTATTATAATAGTGTAATATTGGCGAGTATAATATTAATGCAATGAACCCCTTTCTCAAGTAATATATCTGAGACGTAAATTAGTGAGCCCAAAGGAACACGTGGTACTCCAAAGAAGTATAGTGTGGAACCAGAGTGGCTCCACAGCTTCATCCTTGGGTCATACCATACTTCTTTGGAGTACCACGTGTTCTTTTGGGCTCACTATAGGACAGACCTAGTGTTCTGGTTCCCTTTTAGGTTTTCTCCTTTACGTTGTTCCTACACGTGAGTGACTATACAATGCCCTAAAATGGACAGGTGCCTCCGTCAAGGGTGGCTTACACCCATTGTTGCCACGACAGAAAAAAAAGCTTTAGTTGAACATGAAAGAAAGACGTGAGACATGGGAACGCTACCGTTAGTGGGGTGGGGAACATGGTGTGTCTTTGACCACAAGGTGGCAGCACAAGATATTGTTTTACACGGACCACCTCAGAGCGCGGTGCCTGCTTTATCTACCAGATCTGAAATTAGGAGGAGTAAAAAAAGCCTTGCTTCTGGTAGACTGGAGGGGCTTGCATTCATCTTCCAGCACACTAACCATCACAGTCTTCACACCAGTGACAAAACGCACACTGGGATCACTATAAAGGCCACATGGGTATTCACATTTCTATTATTTAGACCAGTCGTGTCCTGTTTTTAGCGCCAGAAAGGGAGAGAGAGAGGAGAAAGTGACGAAAGGAATGGTGTGTGAAAGCCGAGAACTGCTGCCAACTGCCAGTCAGCAGCATACAGATCTTCTGCACACTCATCCTACCTCCATTAGCTTTCTGAGTCATGTGACACACTAGAGCCGGTGAAGAGTCTTAGATTGACACCACGTCTCTGATGGTTGCCACCAGATATGAGTCATGCAAGAAACTGCGCGCTCGCTCTAGACGTCCATCAGGAGGTCCACTGTAGGGAGACTGGATCAATCTGGTTCCCATTAAAATGGGTCCTACTGTGTTAGCCGTGACTTTAGCATTTGTGCTACGGCTAAATTAGGAATTTCAGAAGAACAAGTCTTATTTGGAATCAAACTGGGTAGGTCGTGTTGTAACACAAACTACTTCTGTACTGTAGCGTACCTTTTTCACAATATACTAATTTAGATAGTTAGCTTAAAAATCGTCCGCTTAGATGGTCCCAAAATGATCGAAAGATCTGCCTTTTTTTGCGCCTAGTTCACAACAGCTGCAGGATTTCTTCAGATAAACCGTTTACATTTAGATTTGGTCGTTTAGCTGACACCCTTATCCAAAACAAATTACCCATGACACAGTCTTAAAATCCAAGCGGTTGTGGGTTAAGGCTCTCGCCTAACGACCAACAGTGGTAGCTGGGCATAGGTGAGATTTAAACCCTGGACATTCTAGCCAATAGTCCTGGACCTCAATCGCTAGGATACCACTGTCCACAGTTAGGGTTAGTTTAAGGTTAGACGTAAGCTTAACAAGCTACAGTAATCAGTATGTATTTATCCAAAGGCTGTGTGTGTGTGTGTGTGTGTGTGTGTGTGTGTGTGTGTGTGTGTGTGTGTCTAACCAGGTTCAGCGGTGTCACTCTTCCTTCTTGCACCCTCCTCTTCACTTTCCTCCTCTTTATTGCCACGACTAAAGAGATTCCGAAACGCACTGAGAAACCGCGTCATGCTTACTCACACTCGACTGTGTGTGTTTGTTCGCGCATGCGTGTGTGTCTGTGTGAGCGTGCATGTGCCCCTATGTTGTACAGGTCTGTACTCTACATAGAGTCTATGTGTGTAGCAGAGACATGTCTTGAGTTAGAGTTAGGGTGGCTATTATTAACACTGTTTACATGGAGAAGTGCTGCAGAAGGAGATTCCAGAGACCACACACACACACACACACACACACACACACAAACTGTTCATTGGGAGCTTCGTAGATTGGGTTTCCATAGCCAGGAAGCCAAATGGAAGACTAAGATCCCTTTTGGATTGGATTAACCGGACAGTCACGGCCGACTCTCGGTCACTTGGTGGATCATGGATCTCCACACATTTCTGTCTTCCATCGATGTGATCCATGAAGTATTTCGGCAGGATAGCGGAGTCGTTTTGCCATTGCTTTCACCACCCCTCCCCATTTATCCGGGCTTGGGACCAGCGTGCAGCTGTTTCCAGTTACCCAGCTGGGGTGTTTTGCATACATGAGTCAGTGACAATTTAGAGACACCAATTAACCTAACGTGCATGTCTTTGGACTGCGGGAGGAAACCGGAGTACCCGGAGTAAACCCACGCAGACACGGGAAGGACATGCAGACACACACAAAGGACCCAGGCCTGGGAGTGAACCCGAGGCAGAGGTGCCACCCCACCGAGCCCCCGAGCTGCCCAAGATCCCATTGCGTTACACCAAATCTATGTTGTGACTTGTCCGTTACCACCCACGTCCAAGTCCAGTTGTTTCGCCTACCTTGTTCTGAATGCTAAGTAACTTGAGGTAAACCTTGAGAATTCTGGAACTGGCCTAGGCGGAGACGGACGTGTAGCATTAAGATTACGTTAGCTACAGTAATAGTCATTCATTGAAATAGAATCGGATTAGAAATGTCCCTTTAAGAGGAACTTACGGGTGATGTCGTTATTTGTGATGTCACCCACTGGTATGGACGTTTATGGACAGTTCAGCAGGCACCTATAACGAAATGTCCCCTAACGTTTTGCGAGCAGTGTAGTTTGTTCATATGACACGGGAAAGACCATAGGCAAAGGCGTGCACCGCCCCCTAGCTTTAGCGTATTTAGGTCCATTAGTCTCTTAAACTCCGCAAGCACTTTATATCACTTCCACTTCACTTTCAATTACCAGGCATCACGTAGTCCAGAAACACTTAGCTCTAGCAGCCAGGGATCAGATTCCACTCTGTGTGCGTGTGTGTGTGTGTGTGTGTGTGTGTGTGTGTGTTTAAAGCCAGAATCAATAAGCATATCAGAGTAACACTCCTGTCTACAGAGCTCGAGTTACACACAGAGGAGTGGTTAGGGATATGATGTTGTCCAGGTTGTGTTTTGGTAATCCGACATCAGAGGGGTCCAAATATAGTGGTTAGGATTATTGTTATATATTGCTGTAGTGGTTACGGCTTCGGAAACATGCTTTATGGAAGGTGTTTAGGAACTGAAGTATCACAGGGATTAGGATTTGGGTTTCGGATGTAAGATTTGAAAGTTTTAAGAGTTTAGGGACGGGAGTTTTAGTCTAAGGACCAAATTTATTTGGGACTAACTGGGATTAGGTTTTGGGATTTGGGTTTAGGGATTAATGCTATGGTTCTATACTGGAGGAAAGTCTAGGGCTGGCCTTTGGGTTTAGGATTAAAGTCTATAGGTATATAGGTCAGATACTGGGTCAGCGAGCTGCTGTGAGAGGTTTGGGATTTAGGAAGTGGTTTTACCAAATCAAAGGGTTTAAGGATTCTAGAATAAATTATCATTAGGGGAAGTGGCGTGGCTGTTGGTGTTAGAGGTTGGGCTTAGCATTCAGAAGGTTTAAGGATTAAGGCTAAGGCTAACATCGGAAGTGGTTTAGGGGTTCCTGTTAGATGTTGGAGGGTAGGATTAGGGCTTTAGGAGAGGTTAGATATTAGGCCAATGGCTATAGTTTTAGGATTAATATCATTTACGACTTGGTGTTATGGGGGTAGGACTGGGGTATTCGGATTAAGGTTGAGAGATTATGGGGTAGTAGTTTAGGTTTTGGGGGCTAGGATGAGGGTTTTAGGGTTATGGTAGACATTAGATATTGGGGCAGTGGTTTAGGATTTGCTGGTTTTGTTGGATTTTTTGGGCAGTGGCTGAAGGCTGTGTATTAGAAGTTATGGGTATTAGGGGTTATGATTTGGGTTTTAGGATTAAGGTAGAGGTTAGATATCAGATCAGTGCTTTAGGAGTTGGCGCTATAGGTGTAGGATTGAGGTTTAAGGATTAAAGTAGTTAAAAGATAAAAGAGCAGAGGTTTGGGGATTTATGTTAGAAATGGGGGATTCCAGATAGGGTTTGCATCATCAGCTAATAAAATGACATCATAACTCATTACCACCCTCCCCCTCTGACATAATGAGTTTGAGTTGTTTACAAACACTCACTGCAGGTCCTCATCCAGTGCACAAACAACACGTTAACAAAAGATCAAACAGTTTTGGGAGCGGCCAGATAACATGAAGGTGTGGTCACAGTAGGCGTAGTAAATCACAGTGTGTGAAGATTGATTAGTTCTCTTTTATAACCTTAAAAAACTGCAACAGTGTGTGTTGTTAGTGATGCGCGCGCACACACACACACACACACACACACACACACACACACACACACACACACACACACACACAAGGTTTCAGATGCAATTGCTAGACTCAATTGCTGGACTGAATCAAATACTTTCTCTAGCACGCGCGCGCACACACACACACAGTATGGACACTTGGGTGCAGTACTGTCAGTGTGTGCTATGAGTCCTGCATGCTGATCACCAGCATAGAACTAGGTTCCACCACACACAACACACGCGCGCGCGCACACACACGCGCGCGCGCGCGTCATGATGCTGGGCGATAACAACCTGCACATCTGCAATATGACATGTGTGTGTTTCTGATCAGACAAGAGCCTGTTCATCATCGCCATTCCCTGTCCTTTAGTGCCGCAGTCCACACACACACACACACACACACACACACACATGCCGTGCACCGCCCCGCCACGCGCGCCCCGTGCCTCGTTACAGATTCCCCCAGTCCCACCCGCCTTACCTGCGGTTTTGTCCTTGCTCTCCATCTCACGCGCTGTGTGTAACTAAGGATGACGATGAGTGCGATGATGAAGAAGCTACGGGCGTCTCCTTTTCTTATCTTAAACTGTCCTCGCGCTGCAGAACCCGCAGCCGCTAGCGATCAGTGACTGCGCTCCGCGAGGATGCTCTCTCTCTCTCACTCTCTCTCTGACTCTCTCTCACCCTCACTCTCTATGACTCTCTCTCTCTCTCTCAATCTCCCTCTGACTCTCTCTCTCACTCTCTCTCTTCCTTATGCGCGCCAGTCACGTGGTTGGATGGCTTTTTTTCTTTAAGGCCTTGTTTTCTGTTTGGATGCGTTGCGGTCCACCGGTGTGTCCGCGCGCCTTGCGTGCGCGTTTTCTTTTTAATAGCGGGAGTGGTGCTATTGCTGCAGACGCGTCGGTGACGTCACAGGCACAGTGGCGTCATCCAGCACACACACACACACACACACACACACACACACACAGACACAGAGTATCACACTCACGCACTCTGTCGCCATGTTTCTGGCGTTTCAAACTCTAACTCAAAGCATCCTCCGTCAAAAGGGGCCTTTATTCTTTTGAGGTCCACGGGGCGTCTAGAGCCCTTCCCCAAAATGTCCTGGCCTCGTCATGGGAATCCCTGTGCAGCGCAAACACAACCACGGCCTAATGGAACTAGAAGGCACACAGAATGGAGTGTAAGTTTCTGTGGAACCGTTTTACTGTGCCTTATCATATTTATATTTTTTAAAATAAATTGCAAGTTGTTAGGGTAGAAGCCTTGCGCAACGCATTAGCCTATTCCAAGGTGCACTAAGCAGAGTGTTTAAAAACTCCAGCAGCACTGCTGTGTCTGAGCCACTCTTACCAGTGCAACACTCGCATGCAGCGTTGAGAATGAGTAATCGCTCAAATAATACTGGATCTTTGGTGCTCTGACCATACTGTGCAGAAGAATTGCCCTTCAGGTTAAGAGTAACACACAGGTGCATCGCGAGCGGCAAGTTACTGTAGAAGGGCTGTACAGTTACAACTTCTCGCAACCAGTGAACCTAAAGCGTGCCTTTGGAATTTGGACAGAAACTTGATTACCCTGACAGGGGCAGAACTGGCAGAGTCAGAATCGAACCAGGGACCGCCGGAGCTGTGCAGCATCCACACGCACCTCCCCTCCCGTTAGTGTATTTCACAAATAACCCATAAACAGTGAGGTGCTCTTATGGTTTTTGCTACATAAGTGTGCAGCCACCAGATCGGCAGCAATTAAGTGATGCAATCATGTCAGCATGGACCAGAATCTGTAAGGACTTTGTGGAATGCCAGGATTATTTTGGGTCGTGCTGGTCTTAGTGCTCCTAAAAGAGTTGCCAGTGAATTTTATATCTATAGCTGTGTGCGTGTGTGTGTGTGTGTGTGTGTGTGTGTGTGTGTGTGTGTGTGTGTGTGTGTGTGTGTGTGTGTGT
>JAUZST010002143.1:0-18341 GCA_034779995.1 Parotocinclus haroldoi | reverse complement strand
TGTCTATTGTTATTTTATACACACACACACACACACACACACACACACACACACACACACACACACACACACACACACACAGACACACATGTCAATGCCAACTTAGAGTAATCAATTAACTTAACACACATGTCTTTGGACTGTTGGAGGGAACCAGACCCAGGCCGCTCCACCCTGGAATTTAACCCGGACCCTGTTGTGCTTGTGGAAGTAAATAGTTTTCTTAGGACCTCAGGAAGAGTTGTTGATGTTCCTCAGGCTCAGGTTGGTACATTTTACAAAACCGTCTTTAAAGATTTCTGACAAATTGTGTATAAATTAAGAAAATTCAAGAGCATAGTTACCTTCCCCAGAAGTGAAACCAGCTAAAATTGCCCCAAGGGCAAGGCGTTGAAATAGTCTGCAGGGTCACAAAGAAACTCAGGATGACTTCTAGGCAACTTTTACATCGGATTATTAACATTTATGCATCTACCCTCAGGAGAACACAGAACAACAGCGGTGTGTGTTAGCATGGCTGCAAGGAGAAAGCCACTGCTCTCCATACAGAACTAGGAGGTTATTGGAAAAACATTTGATGGATTGATGAAAATGAAATTGATATCGCATTTGGTGAACACCGTAGTTGTAGTATGACGGTTTGAGCCTGATCCGGGTCACACCAGATACTGAAAGCCAAGAAAAGGTGCACATACTTCTGCAAATCACAAATATGTAACATTTGATCATGTTCATTCATAAATAAACGGCCACATATAATATACTCTTTATCTTCACCTCAATGAAAAAAAATTAGGTGACATTAATGGAAACATAGAAACTTCTAAGAGGATCACTAACTTTCAAACACCAATCATAGCGATTTTCACAGTGACTGATACCACAGCTGACAGCTGCTCATGCCCAGCTCCATTTCAGCGTAGGATTATCAGAAGTAAATGACTTGTTGGCACCAGAGCTCGAAGCAGGCTGGAAAAGATTTACGAAAGCATCTCTAAAGATTTCCGACTCCACCAAACCACAGTCAGACAGATTGTGTACGAATAGAGGAAATTCAAGAGCATAGTTACCCACCCCAGGATTGGATGAGCAACAAAGACCGCCCCAAGAGCAAGGCGTGTCATAGTCTGCAAGGTCACAAAGGAACTCGGGGGAAATTCTAAGCGACTCTCATATCGGATTATTAATATTCATGCATCCACCATCAGGAGAACACGGTGTGCCCGGCAGGGCTGCAAGAGAAAAAAAATCACTGATCTCCACAGCGACTGAAATTACAACTGACAGACGATCATGCCACTTCGGCGTAGGATTATCAGAAGTAAATGACTTGTTGGCACCAGAGCTCGAACCCTGGTAGGCCCCAGAGGAGCAATGAGTAAACCGGCCATGGCACATGCGCATTTCAGATGTATATTTTGTTGTGTTTGTGTATAGTGGGTGTGGTGTACCCAGCTGCTTTTGGGTCTAAATGGAAACAGGAAAGCGCTCGCTCTTTTAAGTTTCATTTCGGCCTCTCCTTTTGGCAAAAACAACAAGGTTTGACTTGGGACGTGTGTGTATACGCGTGGATGTGTTTACTCTCAACTCTGTTATGACCCTTCACTCCAGAGCAGGAGATCAAACGAGAGGCGATGGGTATGTGCGTGTGCTGGCGAGAGGTACAAGATTAGTGTGTGTACAAGTATTTAGTGACAGATGTGAGTGAGTTGATGCCAACTCCCAACGGGTTCTTTAACGAGAGAACCTGATCTACACAAATAATCTGAGTGACTGAGGAAGAGGAAGAAAGTGAACTAGGGTGGTAGATGGTAGATGGGGGGGGGAGTGGCTGAGGAAGGGAGCAAGTAGGGAGGTGATGTGGAGGAAGCAAGCTATGAAGGTAGGGAGCAAGGAGGTAGGATGTCAGGGAGGAGAAGGACAAGTGAGATCAATAGAGAGCAGGCGAGAAGGGAGAACGGGACGGGAGGGAGGAAAGATCAAGGTCCTGAGCAGACGAATTAGCGAGCAAGAAGCGACTGAGCAAGGTAGTGAATTAGGGAGGCTTTAAAGGTGGAATAAAGAGGAAGCAATTTGCTACTTTAGGGACCTAGCCAAGAGGGTGCAAGGAAAGGAGATAATGAGGGAGTTACTAAGGCAGGGAAGGAGCAAGAATGGAATAGGGAGGGAGGGAGGGAGCAAGGAGGTAGTGAGCAGATGTCATAGTAAGTAAGTAAGGAGGAACTGAGCAAGGCGGAGAATTAGGGAGCATTTAAGGATTAAGGAGGGAGCAACAGGGTAATGCAGGGAGCAAGTGAAGAGGGTGCAAGAGATGGGGATAAAAAGAGAGTGACCCAGGCAGGAAAGGAGCATAAAGGGAAGAGGGGACTGAGAAAACAATGAGGTAATGAGCAGACGAGCTAACAAGCAATTAGAGGAATTGTGGAAGAAAGCAAACGAGGGAGCTTTTTTTAAAGTGGAATAAAGAGGAAGCAGTTAGGAAAAGTAAGCAGTAAACCAAGAGAGTGCAAAAGAAGGAGGCGAAAGGGAGTTACTCAGGCAGGGAAGGAGCAAGAATAGGAACAGGGAGAGAGGGAGCAAGGAGGTAGTGAGAAGAAGACCTTGTGAGTAAGGAAGAATTGAGCAAGGGTTTGCACCCCTGGTTTACATTTATATTTACGGCATTTAGGGTCAGCCCTTATCCAGAGCGACTTATAACTCATACAGTCTTACAATCCAAACAATGGTGGCTTAACGACCCCACTGTGGCAGCTGCTGGACCCGAAGCTTGGCAGAGGTGGGATTTGGACCCTGGACCATCAGGTCCACTGTCCAGTACCTTAACCACTAGGCTACCACTAAGCTACCTCAGGTCCAATATTTTTGGTCACAAACCTTAATTGACGTCTTAAAGCACTTTTGTAAGTCGCTCTGGATAAGGGTGTCTGCTAAATACTGTAAATATAAATGTAAGGTGTGATACGGTTTGTTCCCTTCAGAAGTTGTCTTGCTGAGGGGATTATGGGAAATGTAGTGCCTGTAGTGAATTTGCATGGTGTTTCCTGCTCTGCTCTGCCATGCAGGATAAAAACAAAATTTTACCATTGTAATTTTAGGGGCTCTGTAACATTTTACTGGGGCACTTACCCTAGGACAGTCTGATGATGCCCCCGGTCATACTAAATGTTGAAACAAGGCTCTAGTTATGTAAACTGTATTTTGTGGGGTCCTTAATATGTTTTTTTTCCCAATTGGATACAAAGGCATCCCAAATTCCTCATATATACAGAAATTCTTCTTAGAAGTGGATAAAATATCTGATACATGTTTAACATGGCTCTCACTCTATGAATTCACGCAGCTGAGGATATTTCTCTAATATTTTTGTGCAGGAGGGGTCAGACCGGGAAATTATGAACCATTTGAAAGTACCAGTAATGTTTTTCTACTGGACTTTACATAACTAAAGCTTGCAGCCGGCTTCTGCCTGGGCTGAGTAGTAAGACTGAATTTTTATGAATGAAAGCATTGAACGGCGCGACCACGCCTACAAGCACAAGCCTCCTCGATTGGCCACGCCCCCCACGCTTTGAGGTGGTCGATGTGGGCGGGGCGTAATGTAGCTGTCATATAAAGAAGTGATGACCGTTAAAACCGTTAAAGCGCTTCGGTCCTGCAGCTTCTTTACTGATATTGTAAGCGCGTTGCTTCGTGGAGTTTATTTGGAAATCAATCACTGTTGGAAGCAAGAAACGTTGTACTTTGGCTTTGTTTTTGTTTTTTTTTAATATTTGCGTCCAAAAGATGAGGAACGTGTGCTTCTTTGTGATGTTAGTGACGCTGGGATTTGGGTCGGTGAGTAAACATTTAGTATTTTACGGTCTTGTTTACAGACTGTACAGTCCGGACCAATATGGCTTTTAATATTTAAAGCTGTAAACACAGGAAAGTAAACAAAAACTTTCTTTCATTGCTTTACCCGGCAGGAGCACAGTGTTCCGTACAGTGTGAAGCAGATTTACATTCTAAATTGATATAAAATATTTTATCTGATTTATCGGTGAGTTCATAAAGCGATTCCAGTAACATTTTTTGCTTGCTCTTTGCAAGAAAACCGACTCAGTTTCTATCATTTGAAGGGTAAAACTTAATGGTAAAGAACATGTGTACAGAACACCATTAACCCTGTTTGTACTAACACTAACATGACCATATTTAGCCCTAACTTTGCAGAGAATAAATTTAAAAATGTCACATTTTTCGCATATTCTAACGCACTAAACAAGGCAATGAAGTACTGAAGTTTTTTTTTTTTTTTTTTTTGGTGTGGGGGGGACTGTACATTTTGTTGTAAATGTTGTATTACAATGTATTGAATATACAGGCTACAGGTTTTATTATACTCAACAAGTAATACTAGGAATGGCCTGCAGATGGCACAACATGCTCTATGTGTTGGACGTGCTATAATTTATGTAACATGTTTATTAATGTTTATTAAACCCTTATTGTGTGATTTACATGTATAGTGAACGTACAAACAAGAACTACTGTTGCTTACCAACTTTGTTAATTGAAAAATAAAGTTTTTTGAAACGATCTACACCACAATGTATAGATATTCAGCATGGGAAGCATAATACTGTAAAAAAAAACAACTTTTCGGATTTCCTGACCTTTGATAAAAGCATAAATTCTCCCGGGGATCCCAAAAATCCTCCCATATCTCGCTGACCCGCTTTGTATCCGCTCTAAGTGGTGACTTGTGGCTTTTTTTTCTTATTCGCTTCTCACGTTCTTTGGTCCGATTAAACGGAATTTTGGTCCAAATAAGTGAATAAAATTACAGATATATAATAGGATTTGTTTCGGTACTTTAGGATTTGGTCCGAATTAACGGCTGGTCCCATTAACCGGTTTCGACTGTATATTGTAATGGAATTCTTGATCTGGGAGCCACATTCACCAAGGAAAACATTATTACCACTCCAACAACAAATAATTTATCTCGTTGCAGCTGTGCATGCCAAGGTCTGGAATATAATAGATGCTAAATAAATGGTCTGTTCTCATAGTCATGTTAGATGTGGGAGAAATAGGACGGTGTGAAGATCAGGGACTTTAATGAGCACCAGATAGTGGTCAAAAGAGGAATAAACCATGAACAGGCAACCGGATGAGTAACGACAATGAAGGCGCTTCCATCAGAGCTACTGTGGCAGTCATAAAAGATAATTCATTATTGAATTGGTTGATGTGTTCCTCTTTTTGTTACTCATGTTTGCGTGAATTAATTCCCCTATGTATTTCCAGTAAGTGGTTTTTGGAAGTCCTATTGTAAGTAGTACTTACTATCTGTATAGCATATTCTATCTAATGTAAAACTTGGCAAACTGGTTTACGTTCACTCGTTGATTCTCTGGTTCATATGGTTAATCTTTGGTGTTGTTTGTAATACTGTCAGTGATAACCAAGTCCATCATACCATGCTCGTTATTGTTATAGCTTTCCCCTAGACAGGGTCATAACCGTGCTTGACTGTATTTTCATTAATTAATGTGACTTTCCATAAAGTCTTTTTTGCATTTATGAATCGTTTCACTTAATGTAATATAATTTATAATTTATGTTGAACCATAAATTCATTCATCACCAGTCTGCACTTCTCTCCTGATCTGAGTAACGGCTCTATCAACACCCCTGCAGGTAAAAAAAAATGGTCAAATAAACGAACAACTCATGATGATTTCCTAATTTAATTATTGAGGTTTCTTTTGATCAGATTTAAACAGGAAGTAAGAAAAGGGAACCTCTATATTTCGGCCTAAAAAGGGGATGAAGCACCAAGGAATTAACGGGGAGGTTGTAAGTCAGGGTTATGAAATATGACGTCATATTTCCTTACCAGTTTCCAAGCTTTCATAAAGAAAAAACATTGTTCTGTGTTTATATTGGTTTAAAATGAAGTGAGTGAAGTTTTGGAATTCAGGCGTTTGTTCCATCAGTAAGCTTAGTGGTAAAATTTGTGGTAAGCTTAGCGGAAGTAAAGTGCCTCTAAAACGTGCTTCCTCCCACAAACAGTACACACAGAGGCTCTTGTGAAGGTTCACATTTGGCTGGGTTTCAGTTCTCATGGCCCTCACACAAAATGCTAGAGATAACGCACAATTAAAAACACCCCAGAAGAGAAAACAATATAAAATGTTGTGTGTTATAATAAAAACCATAACTGACACCTCTACATGCCAACGTAACATCACTGAATGTAATGAAGCTTGGGTTCTCCCTTATCTAGATCATCTCTAGATCCTTCAGGTTTCTTCAATTTCTTCAATGGATCCTGTCTTGTGAAGTCTCTTACATTCACTACGTTATTTTCACTACTCGTTTTCAAGGAGCTTTCATTCAAGTGATTAGTTTGACCACATCAAAAGCTTCGTTATATCCTCACTGAACTTTTCTCACACTCTCTTTTCTGTTAAACAAATGAACTAACAGGAGATTTCTAAATAAAAAAAAGATCCAATGATCACCCAGTTGGAGCCTCTTTTTACTGAAAAATCTCCTGGCAGGTAATGGCCCACGGTGCCATGTATCTCGACAGGTTCAAGAGCCTCAAAGAACAAACAGCTTCATTTATCACAGATCCATCAATATGGGTTAAGGTAAAAAAAGTGGAATATAAGTATAGAAATCTGACCGTCTTCCAGTTTTGGACAATTGCTTGCCGTCAGACTTCACAAGAACTGGGCAGTTCATGGAAATGGCCTGAGTTCTGATGGCAGATGGTCTGGTTTAAGTATTTATTTAACCGATGATATCCTGGGATTTTTACACAAGGCAGCCTCTACAGTTTACTCACAATGGAAATAAGGAAAAAACATCCAGTGAGTAGCAGTACTGTGGAAAGGAAAGCTACGGTAACTCAGATAACCGCTCCGTATCTTCTGTCTGTTTGAATTTATGCTTATAAATGTACTATCTTTGGAATTTAATTACATTATTACATACAATATCAAGGCTGTCCAAGGCTGGTTTTAAGTTTTTATCATCCTTGTTTTCTTCCTCATAACTTCCTAATGGAGTTTTTAAATTGTCACTGTTGTACAAAGTGCTACAGAAAGAAATTCGACCTGACAACGTACAATGGCAGTGAGCGGAAAAGCATCTCAGAATTCACCTATCTCAGAAATCACTGGGTGCAGGAAGTGATACAAGCTGGACAGGATGTTAGCGTACTGTAACTGCATCGCTCAAGCCTTAAAACGCAAGAACTGCTCAAAGTCTGGACTTGAGTAATTGCCGTTTGCAGCAGCTGATTTTATATAGATAAATAATCGAAAATATAATATAGTATCGTATAATATAATATAAAAATAATAATGTGATTTGTACAAAGGGATGTTGACATTTGTATCGTGATGACTATAAGAAATGTTAAACCAGTTTAGAACAATTATTTTTAGGAATTTGACAGAAAAAAAAGTTAAATTGGGTGTAGTGGAATCTTCCGGTGATTGTGTTTCCATTGCTTAATGCTGAAATCAGTGCAGTGAAACTTGTCCTTGCACCAATGGACCAAAGATGGCAAACCTCGGGGGCGGAACTCAATACTGAAACACACATCATAACCAAAACATGGGAGTGAAACCTCCTTTAATTTGAGCTCTTGCCATATTTACCATACCATACTATACCATACCAAACCATACCAAATCATACCATACCATACCATACCATACCAAAACATACCATACCATACCATACCATACCATACCATACCATACCATACCATACCATACCATACCATACTATACCATACCATACCATACCATACCATACCATACCATACCATACCATACCATACCATACCATACCATACCACATCGTACCATACCATACCACATCGTACCATACCATACCATACCATACCACATCGTACCATACCATACCATACTACAGCATACCATACCATACCATACCATACCATGCCATACCATACCATACCATACCACATCGTACCATATAGTACCATACCATACCATACCATACCATACCACAGCATACCATACCACACCATACCATACCATACCATACCATACCACAGCATACCACAGCATACCACACCATACCATACCATATCATATCATATCATATCATATCATATCATATCATATCATATCATACCATACCATACCATACCATACCATACCATACCATACCATACCATACCACAGCATACCATACCATACCATAACAAACCATATCATACCATACCACACCATACCATACCACACCATACCATACCATACCATACCATACCATAACAAACCATATCATACCATACCACACCATACCATACCACACCATACCTTACCATACCATACCATACCATACCATACCATACCATACCATACCATACCACACCATACCTTACCATACCATACCATACCATATCATACCATACCATACCACACCATACCATATCATACCATACCATACCATACCATACCATACCACACCATACCATATCATACCATACCATACCATACCATACCATACCATACCATACCATACCATACCATATCATACTATACCGTACCATACCATACCATATCATACCATACCATATCATACCATACCATACCATACCATACCATACCATACCGTACCATACCATACCATATCATACCATACCATACCATACCATACCATACCATACCATACCACACCATACCATACCATACCATACCATACCATACCATACTATACCACAGCATACCATACCATACCATACCGTACCATACTATACCACAGCATACCATACCATACCATACCACACTATACCAAACCATACCATACCATATCATATCATATCATATCATATCATATCATATCATATCATATCATATCATATCATATCATATCATATCATATCATACATCCAGAGTAAGCACCCATAAACGTACACAGTTTTAGTCCAGTCAGCATATCTCACTTTTTAAGAGTCACCAAAGAGGTTCAGCACTTGTAACCAGTACTTTACTTAATGAACCACCCTGGTTTGATCACCTTTACTGGTTAAGAGAGGTATGTTGGTTATGGATGTGTAAGATGTCTGGCACTCTTTTTAAGGCAGGGTAGGTTCAGTAAGTACACTGACATCTTTAAATCCAATTAGTCAAGTCTGTTGAACTACATTCTGTTTATGGACTGTGTGTATGTATGTATGTATGTATGTAATATAATGTGTAATATACACTCCAATATTAGCCAGGTTTAGGTTTCTCGTTCAGTGCTCTTCTAGGTGTTTTAAAACAAGTTTTTTTTTCCCTTTATAATTCTCTCCTCAACATTAGTAACCTAAAAAGTAAACCTAAAGTAAACCTAATGTCTCGCTCTTTTAAAAATAAAGATACAGTTTTAGTAAAATATATCAAATATAAAATATGTATATATGAAAAGAATTCACATCTTTTTGCGGTGGTTGCTTTGTCCCCTGGTGGCGGAGGACGAGAATTACAACTGTATTGCTCATCTTAGCACCGCCAGCCCAACGCTCTTTCTGCAGTTATGTGGTCAATTTTAGCCCATTCCTCAGTACAGAATAGCTTCAACTCCGGGATGTTAGTAGGTTTCCTCACATTAAGTGCTCTCTTCAGGTCCTTCCACTACATTTAGATGAGATTAAGGTCAGGACTTTGACTTGGTCATTCTAAAACATTAACTTTATTCTTCTTTAACTGATCTTTGGTAGACAGACTTGTGTGCTTAGGGCCATTATCTTCCTGCATGACCCACCTTGCATGACCCACCGCCATGGATTAAAATCCTGCAGGGCACACAAGGTCCCCCTGCTCACGCCAGCAAATGTCTTTTAAGGTCGCGAATGACCATCTGGATGATCCAGAGGAGGAATGGCTGAAGGTCATGTGGTCAGATGAGACCACATGTTTGTGAACATGTTTGGAGAAGGGTGAAGAAGTGATGAGTGCCACCATTCCAAAAGTGAAGTATGGGGGTTACAAAATAATTTTAAAATTTTTTTGACTGAGCAGGACAGAGACACTGTTATTGAGCCATTTTGTTAAAACAGTGTATGCTACATCAGTAACACATACATCCCACACAGCTTCAGACATCCCTGGTCCAGACTGTTTCCCTGTCAGTTTGAAGTTTGCATGTTCTCCTCATGTCCTCATGGGTTTTATCCAGATACTCTGGTTTCCTCCCACAATGCAAAGGCATGTATTTAGTTCAGTTGGTATCTTTGCGTGTCACAGTGTCCCCTCTGTGTCCCAGTGTGAGTGTCTCTGTATTCAGTGCAGGTTCTATACTCAGATAAAATGGGAGCACTGTAGCAGGAAGGTCTAATATACTGCTTAGAAAAAGTATGGGGATACTTAAAAATGAAATATCCCATAATAAAATATCCCCTAATCTTACTGAGAAGTGTATGTGGATCAGATTATATGTAGCAGCCCCTAATGAAAGCAGCCAAAAATAGAATTAACAATCAGATAGTACTGTGTTGAACCACAAATTCAGACCTGCTTTTAGCATAGATTTAACAAGGTGATGCAAAAATTCCACAAATATATTGATACACATAGACATGATAGCATTGTGGAGTTACTGCAGATTTGGTATCTGCACATCCATGACGCATCTCTCCTGTTCCACACAACCCTGAGGTGATCTATTGGATTGAGATCTGCTAACTGTGGAGTCAATTTGAGTACAGTGAACTCATTCTGCCAGTACCACTTCCAACCTCACACTAAGATGTTCTGGCTTTACTCAAGCTGTTCTTCTGTCATCAAAAAGGTTGATCATAGCATTATTCAAACCACATCAAAGGGCAATAATGCTGTCTCTCTTCCTCTGGTGACTGAGCATGCCACAACAACAAAACCTTTCCGCTGAGGACATGATATACTACAGTGACTGTTTACTGTGCTAAATAATTCTGATAGTCACTCAGATTATCTATGTTATTATATTCATTATGTTATTTACTACATATGCTATTACCTTATATTTTATAGCTTTATATCTTCTTGTATTATATGCCTTAAGAATACTGTATACTGTATTTATCATATATGTTTATCAAATGTCCATATACTATTATATTTTATTACTTTATGTATTTAGCTTCACTTTATTTAAACTATTACTAAAATATATTCATAAAACATCTTAGTTTAATCATTTAATTATTTATGCTGCCCAAGGAGATTGGGTCACTTATTTAGTCTTGGCCCTCCCAAGGTTTTCTCCTTATAACATTTTTTCCTCTCCACTGCCACCATAGGCTTGCTCAGTTAGGACTTTGTGTTTAGATATTTGTAAAGCTGCTTTGAGGCAATGATCTGTTGCAGAAATTAAGAATATAAAAACTTTAGTTAATATCTGCATGAATGTGAATTTGCATGTATGTGTAAACAGAGACCAGAGTGCAGTAACTCCCTCAATCATTTAGTCACTAAGAGACGATGCGCCTCCAAGGATCTCCCACTGAGAACTTTATGACTAACTTAAACATTCTTATTGATTTAAGTTATATTATTTGCTTAATTGTACTATTACTACTATAAAATTATTAATATACTTTTACATATTTACTTGGGCAGCACAGTGCCTCACAGCAAGAATGTCCTGGGCTCAATTTTAGGGTGGAGCCTTTCTGTGTGGAGTCTGCATGTGCTCACTGTGTCTGCGTGGGTTTATTCTGGGTACTTTGGTTTCCTCCCACAGTCTAAAGGCATGTGATAGGTTAATTGATTACTCTATAATTGGCATTGACTTATGTGTGTATATATATGAACTGGTGTTTAGATGAACTTGTGTACAGATGTAACATGGCCACTGATGCCGATAGCGACGTTAAAGAAGTCAAACAAACAAACATATTTACTTAATTAACATCTAGGCCACCCATGGAAGATGGATCCCATTTTGAGTCTTGGCCCTCCCAAGGTTTCTTCCTTCTACTTTCAGGGAGTTTTTCCTTGCCACTGTTGCCCTAGGCTTGCTCAGTTTGAGATTGGTCTATTAAGATAATATAAGATTGTAAAGCTGCTGTGAGACAATGCACCACTGTAAATAAATGCGCTCTATATAAATACATTTGAATTGAATTGTATTTTGAATTGAATTGTACATAAAAGGAGGAGGCCATCTGCAATATCCCGGGTTCCCTAAAATACATAACTGAATATCAGATAGATAGCCAAATCTTTGTAGAAACAAAACATGACAGTGTTATTCATTAAAGTTAGATTATATTGTTTTGAATAAAGCAGAGCTAGGAGACACTTATTACCCACTAACTGTGGATGCTTTGTGAAATAAACTAGAGCATAGGGAATCAAGAGATCAACTCCATTATAAAGTGCCTTGTATTAATAAATATCAAAATTTTATTTTCTCATGGCCCAAATTAATTAAATTTTGTACGCCATCTCTAGAGTTCTGTATTTTTAAATAGAATGAAACAGAAACTATGCACATTCATTTACACTGGTATGGTTTTATGACTGGAGTAAAAATAGCCCTGAAGGTTTGGCAGGAAGGCCACTGTCTTTTCCAAATGGTCATGTCAATCAAAGTTTAAAACAAGATGGCAGACATGAAGAACTGGGCTTTGATACTCTCTGGCAAGTATTGTGAATTGATCCTATTTCAATTTTTGATTGGTCAGCTAAGGATAAGACATTAAGTAGCTTAAGTGCATTTTGTACTGGCACTTTTGACTTTTGATTGATTGTGTGTTTTTGGGTTTAGAAAGATGGCAAAACATAACCTGTATTATCTACTAGAAATATGTGTAAACCATTGCATGGGAAAACATGCAGTCTGAACATGAGTGTATTGTGTATCAATGGGGAAAACAGTTCAAACCATTTTTGGGCACTGATATGCTCACTCCTCATATGCTCAGCTCTATAAATTGACTTCATACTGCATGACTTGTAATTAATTTGAATAAAAATACCTAAACAAATTGTTCTGTCCATTACACTTAGTTTGCTTGCTGGTGGTCGGGGCAGATATTATTGTTAATGCTCCGGTGGGTCAGCTGTTTGTGCAGGAACTACGGAAAGAGGTCTTCCAAAATGAATTTGAGCCATTCATTAAACACCACGGTAAGCTGTATTTAGGTTTTTTTTTTTTTTTAAAAGAAATTATATGCAGTATAGTACTTTTATATATATTGATCACGAACATCAGGGGATATTTAAAAATGAGATATCTCCTAATGAGATATCCCCCCAATTATTGTTGAGCAGTGTATATGGTATGCGTGTTCATAACAGTGGACACCAATTTTTTTTTGTCAAACATCAAAGTACCTGTCTACAAGCGTAAACTTTTTAGCAGGTTGATTTACACTATATGGCCAAAGTATGTACTCTCCTTCTGATCTGCATTTATTCAGCTCTGCTAACAGGTACCTAAAATGTTACAATGTTTTTATACATTCTTTCATTAATTTCCCTGTTACATGGGTAAGTAGGACATCATGGGCCAGGGCCTATCCGTCTACCAAAGAAAGCTTGCCAGTTAATTGCTGGGCACATGCACAGAATAGACAAAGAGATTTAACCAGATTGAAGTGCACAGCTAAAGTTTACTTCAATTTATCCTAAATGTGGTCAGAGTAGATCCAGAACATATTACAGGAACACAAAATATTTCTTATGTCATGTTCAAATCAGCATTCCATCATTCACCAAAGCAGATAAAGAAGAATATTATTCATCAACTTCACAAATCTTTGAGTTGCAAAATTATGTGAACTTTGTTTTCAATACTTATTGTGACGAGATGTGTGGCTATAACTGCAGCTAAATGTTTCATTTCATGAACTCCAATAGTTTCTTCCTTCACAGTGGCTTGAATAAAATTATTATCCCATTCCTCTATACAGAGGAGCTGCAGTTCTGGGTTTTCTCACACAAATTTTATATTGTATTAGGGTCAAGAACTTGACTTGATCATTACCAAACATTTATTGTATTGTATTGTATCATCAGAATTGCTTCTGTGCTTAGTATTGCTGCCTAGCAACACAACCCACTTTTGGTTAAATTGGTGTCTCTTTATCAACTTTAAATGCTTGTCCCTTGATTATCAAAATATTTCCAGATGTTTTAATTGCTAAACTGAGAATAGTCCTGTCATGTAAAATGGACATTTTCAGAAATAAAATACAGTCAGATGGCCTGGACATCATCGTAGCTCCTAATTACCAGGATTTTTTAAAGTTCATATCACCCTTTTTCTTACATTTGTGGGCAAGCCGGACGTGTGTATAATGACCCGATGGTGTTTAAGTGCAACAAGCAGCAGTTCCCAGACCTTCCACGTTGGCTGCGCTTCACCCAGCGCCACCCATATGATGACGGTTTTCTGTATGGCACACCATTGCCAGAAGATCTGGGCAAGGTCATCATAGAGGTACAGTACATCTGACAATTTACATAATAATTTAATGTCCCTTTTTTATATTTATTTATTTTTCTTATCAGATTTTTGTAACAAATAAAAGAAGCTATGAAACATTCAAGGAACTCCTTGTCATTAATGTGAAGCCTGGAGGTAAGCAACATGTTTTCAGTAATGAACACAAGTGTGTATTGTTAATGACATCCTAACATTTTTATTAACAGAAAACCGTATTACAATACCTGGCAAATATTACGGAATCACCACACAAATAGGATTTTCACCCAGCTTTATTTTTTCAGGACAGACAAACAGAACACAGATATGACACCACACTTTTTCATATGAAAACAAACAAGTTCATCTCAAACCAGTTCATTATATTAGATTCTACATCAATCATTTCTAACTTTCTTAAAGTGGTTGACAGACAAAACACATTTGTGATTCCTGGATAATATGACTTTGAGTCAATCATCCATACTTCATCCGTACTTATATATAGTAAGTGGAACTGACACTAAGAACAATAAAAACTTTGGGTGTACCCAATAAAAGTCACCACTTGAGTTGATCACAAAATTATCTCATAAATCTGGCATAAAATGTTCTAAAAATCAGGAGCTGTCTCTTACCACTGAAAACAACAAATATGAAACAAACACAATAATAATAAAAATAATAATAATAATAATAATAATAATAATAATAACAATAATAATAATAAGCCTGGAATATTGAACCATGCCATAAAACAAGGAGAATGAAAACTTTAGAAAGCAATATTTTGTTCTCAGTTCAGATGCCCTACCAAGCAGAGTTCTTCATTAAACTGAGAGAGATTGAGAAGGTACTACCCTTGGAAGTTCAGAAGGATATAAAACAGGACATACAGATGATCTGGAAAACTGACAGACTTGAGTATGTCAATATTACCTCGGCTCTGGATCGGGGTGGGCGTGTCCCACTGCCTCTGCCAGGACACTATGAGGGGTGAGTGGAAACATTTTCTTTTTCAGAAACTCAGATTTCATGATCATTGTTATAAATACTGTACACAGATCCACCAGTGCTAAAGGAGAGACACAGGCATGATAAAATGTCAGCACCATCACTGACCACTTTAGCTAGAACCTTTTCTGTACAATGATGTTTTCTGAAGCCAGACTGAAATGCATCATGGACATTATTCCTAATAAAAAACAGTTGTTTAGTAGTAATTTCTTTAAAATTTGGAAAGGTAAGACAAACTAGAGATCTTATAGTCTGACATGACTAGGGCATCAAGATTTGATTTCTTTAGGGAATGGTTCAATAACAGCCAGCTTGAGCAACTTAACGACATGAGTTGCTTGATGAATTTAAGATTTTGTGCAGTGATTTACCAATAACTGATAATACATTTAGGAGAAGCACTGATGTTAATGAGTCCAGAGCATACATTGTTTTTATAGGAGAGAGAATTATTGTACAGGGCTCATAACAAATAACGTGCAAATTCAGCTAAATGCTCTGCGTTATGATGATTATTGCATCAGAACCAGATCTTGTAGAAATGTGACCATCTGAAAGGTTTGTATTGTGTTGTTAATGTGATGTTCTGCAAAATAATTGAAACCAAACTCTGAACCAACTCTCAAGTTTGTTTGCAGTCCCACTGTCTCTGAATCAAATGAAGTTGGTATGAAAATACATGAAAATGTCAATGCTTAGTTACAACATAATTGAATTGAACTTTTACTGGCATAATCGAACTTTGATGAAGCCCGATCAAGCTTAAAGTAATGGTTGCTGTCTGTGTTTGTCTTTGGTTCTGTGAATTTCAGTGTGTATGTGAAGCTGGGGTCAGATCAGCCTTACTCTAAGTGCTTGTTGAGGCTGCAGACAGAAGAACATCAGCGTGAGTGTGAGTCCGGTGGAAAGATCAGTGGAGACTGCAGTACATGTTCCATAGCTGCTAACTGTGTTATCTGGTGCAAGTCAACTTTGGTAAGCTTTTGCAGCAAGAGCAAAACATATTCATTGACAAAAAATAATGCACTTGGGTAGAAATGTTGGATTCTATCATGTTGAGTTCATTCTATCTTTCATTTGTCATTCAAATGAAATGACAAAGTCCAAAGTCATTGGCTGTTAAGTGATCTTTATATGGGACTGTGGTAGCCTAGTGGTAAAGGTACTGGACTCTGGACTTGAAGGTTCAGGATTCAAATCCACTTCTGCCAAGCTGCCACAGCTTGAATTGTAAGACTATATCAGTTGTAAGTCGCTCTGGATAAGGGCGTCTGCTAAATGCCGTAAATGTAAATGTAATTGTAAATATGGTTAACAATGACACATTTGTCATAACCTTATTGTTATATTAATGAATAAATGAATTAATTTAAAAAATGATACTTGTCTACATTAACAGTATCCTTCAGAATTCAATTTTTAATTAGGCATTTCCACATTATTATTAATGCATTCATTAAATGGAAGTTCTTACTTATAATATTTGCTCCTCTGTTTTTCCACAGATTGATTTGTCTAGGCCTGTGCCCCCTGCACCAGTACCAACAGCTGGATTGGGCATCCTGGAATGGGGAGGAGAGTTTAATCCACCTGACTCCCCACCTGAAAGAAACTATATCCCTGACTACTTAGTGACTGTTATTGTGCCATTTGCTCTCGCTATCATTCTCTGCCTCATTCTGGCTTATGTGATGTGCTGCAGGAGGGAAGGAGTGTAAGTTTGGTTTGTTCCATAGAACTAGCTTATGCATTATTTACTTTACAAATTGCTGTACTTCTTATGTCTGTGAATTAATTAACTGTTTTCCTTTTGCAGGGAGAAACGTGAAGCCATGACTCCCACGTATGTATACTATAAAGAATGACTTCCAGATTAAAAGTCTTATCACTGTGTAGTAAACAGGAAGTTTCCCCATCATAAAATCTGATGCCTGCTATACTGTGTGAGCCTTTCAATATCAGTAAATATCAGTAAATACAGTTAAAGATTTAATCTTTCTGCTCCACTTATAACAGTTTTGCTAAATATATAGCTAAAATAAGAGACCACTCCAAAAGTCAACATATCAATATGTATGACAGCATTCCAATATTTGTCCAGTACCTGATGAATATCAATACAGAAGACACACATTATTCTACTAAATGAGATCCACATGAAAGAGAGTTGTGATTTTAAATATTGTTTTTTGTAAAAAATAAAATTTCTATTTATTTGAAACACACATACATGATCTATTTTCTAAAATGGGAGCTTTCTGTAGTTTAAATTAATTTCTTTGTATTTTTAAATTCAGGTTAAGGCTAGTTGGGTAACATCATCTTGCATGGTTGTTGAAGGAGGAAGTCTCATATGAGTACTAGCAACTAAAGCACATTTCCTGTTGAGCATAGAATATGTTACAGATTTTATTGTATGTAAAGACATCAAGTAAGTTTGTTTGTGTTAGTTTTGTATTCCCTTGCCTCTGCATTACTAATTTAAACCCCCTCCCAATCCCATTTTTTGAGATGTTCAGGCTTCAGCTCTATCATCATCACACCATTAATGGAAACTGCAATGAGCTGCGGAGCATGGCAAACAGGCGTGCTGATGTGCCTCAACCGCTCTCCACACTGCCCATGTTTAATGCCAAAACTGGGCAGAGAACACCTCCTCAGCATCCCTCTGACAACGCCCGCATTCCCCTCATCATGGCTCAACAGTGAGTTTACAGAAAAAAAAACGTATTTTGTACAGCACGGTCAGTGTTTAAGCCATTTGAACTACTTTGTCTTCTAATTTATAATGTCTGTTTTATAGGGGACCTAACATTGACACATTGCCAAGGTAATGTAGTGTTTTGACAATCAATCAGGATATAGCTCAAGTTAATTGAATCCACTTATATATA
>JAUZST010002142.1:0-18342 GCA_034779995.1 Parotocinclus haroldoi | reverse complement strand
ACACACACACACACACACACACACACACACACACACACACACACACACACACACACACACACACACACACATTTTATAGACTTTATTTTGTTCCCATATACAATATTAACAACAGCGGGAGACAAGAATTTAGAAAAATGTCCAAATGTGCACACAGTTCGACAGATCATATAAAACTCCCCGAATTTAAGGATAAAGAAAACAGCGCCTATTCCAAACATGCAAGCTTCCAATAACATACACACACAAAAAAATTGAAATCTCTCTACTAGCCTGAATGTTACAGTTCTGACTCCACTTATCCTTATCAGGGTCACGAGGGTGTGGTTTGGAACCTATCCTTGTGCATGGCTGTACACCAGTCCATCTGGTCTACTGATTTTTATGTCTAATACACTGTTCATTTTCGATATATACCGCCATACTGTAGCATAACAGAAACCACAGCTGTAGCAAATTATATAATACCGTTTTATATATTTTATTATATACCCCAATTCCAGTGAAGTTGGGACGTTGTGTAAAACATACATAAAAACAGAATGAGATGATTTGCAAATCCAGTCAAACAGGTATATTTTTATTTGTTGTTTTTTTTTTTTTTGCAAATGTACACTCATTTGGAATTTGATGAAGGGCAGGGACAGGGAGAAAAAAAAAACTGGGAAAGTTGAGGAATGCTCAAAAAACACCTGTTTGATACATTCCACAAGTGTCATGGTTGGGTATAAATGGAGCATCCCTGAAAGGCTCAGTCGTTCAAAGCAAGGATGGGGCGAGGGTCACCACTTTGTGAACAACTGAACGAACAAATAGTTTAAGAACAACGTTTCTCATCGTGCAGTTGCAAGAAATTTAGGGATTTCATCATCTACAGTCCATACTAACGTCAAAAGATTCAGAGAATCTGGAGAAATCTCTGCAAGTAAGGGACAAGGCTGAAAACCAACATTGAATGTCCCTGACCTTTGATCCCTCAGGCAGCACTGCATTAAAAACCGAGAATAAAGTCAGTGCAGTGTCAAATTCTAAAGAGTTCCTAAGCATTTTTTCACATTAGCCTCTTTTCTATTGTAACACTGAACAATAACAACTACCTGCTCTAAAACAATGCTTAGGATGGTGGTACACATGATATTAATTGCCACATGAATGTAACCAGGTAATAATAAAATCATATATATTGTGTATTCTGTGCAAACATAGTGGCTTGTGGTACAGGAAGAGAGAATATGCATAACAGTAAGGTTTGTATAAAACAATTAGAGCTTTGTGGGACTTTTCATTTTTCTTTCCAGCTTCTGTATCAATAACTAAACATGGGCTTACGGTGAACTCTCCAGTGACGGCGTCGAATCCCACGTGAATGGTGTGCTCAAAATCTGATGGCAGTGAGATCTCAGGACGCTCCTTCTTCTTATTTGCTGAGGAGAAATATATAATATATTCTGTTATTACAAGTTTACCTGAATTAACAGGACGGAACTGGAACAGAACCCAGAACAACAGGGTGGAATTGGGTGGGTAACCAGAGGAACATGAATGAATGGAACTGCTGGATGGAACATCGAAAGAGAGGATGAACAGGACAAAACTGCGATGGGTTTTTGAGGAACAGACCCTAGAGCAAAAGAACAGAACTGGGATGGAACCCCAAGGAACAGGAACGGGTCAGAATCCAAGTGGAACTGGATGAAAAGGATAGAACTGGGACAGAACCCAGTGCGACAGAACAGAACTGGAACAGGACTCATGGGTGTAGGTCAGAACTGGGACGGATCCTGAATGAACAGGATAGCATCTGAAGGAACAGGAGCTACTGGGACAGAACCTGGAGGAGCAAGACAGAACAAGGTATTGGTTCTAGTTCTGTCTTGTTGTGTTCTGTTCTTTTAGGATTCACCCTGGTCTCTAATTTTCTTCTACTGTTAGGACTTTAAACTTTGAGTTTAGGCATCACTGGGGCTCCTGACCCTCAGACATCCCTCCCTGATTTTGGAGGATTAGGTCTGTGGTTAAATACTGCCCACGTTCCAATCAGGACAAATGAGTTTCCTAAGTGCCCCAGCATAAGTGAGGTGTGTGTGTGTGTGTGTGTGTGTGTGTGTGTGTGTGTGTGTGTACTCTGCGGTGGGCTGGTATCCTGTCCAGGGTTGAACTCATAACCCCATGTGAGGCTGAACTGGAATGAAACTGGGTAAGTGGAAATGATTAACACCTGGTTTATATTTTATCTAAAACTTCACACGCACCAAAAAACTACAATGTCCTCCGCCTCTGTGTTAAACAACTGCTGTGAGACATGTAAGACATCAGATTGCTTCTGTGAAGTCTACTAACAGCTAACAAGACAATAATTGGCAGAGCAAAAGAGTGTAGCAAAAAATATTCTGCTAATGGCTTTATGCTGACAACAGAAAAAGGAATGGAGAACCTCAAACTTTTATTACTAATTAAAGAGAAGTTTATTATATCTTATTGACTAATTATAAACCTTACACCATATACACTAACCCACCACTTTATTAGGTACACCTTACTAGTACCGTTCTGGACCCACTTCTGCCTTTAGAACGGCCTTCATTTTTCATGACATAGATTCAACAAGGTGGAAACATTGCTCAGAGATTTTACTCCATAAGGTGTGGACATCACAAAGTTGCTTTGTCTCCTGTTCCATCGTATCCCAGAATTCTAATGGTATTTATTTATTTTTTTTATTTTTTTTTGGAAGAATGTCACTGTTCTTCCTACGATGCTTCAGTAGAGATTCTGTTGCAAAGTTACAAATGTAATTTAATACTTGAAATGCTGCCATTCTATTCAATTCAATTCAATTCAAATGTATTTATATATATTTATATAAGGATCATTGTCTCAAAGCAGCTTTACAATCTTCAATCTTATCTTAAAAGGTCAATCAAAAATTGAGCAAGCTTAGGGCAACAGTGGAAAGGAAAAACTCCCTGAAGTAGAAGGAAGAAACCTTGGGTGGCCTAGATGTTAATTATGTAAATACTTAAAAGTATATTAAAGCAATAGTACATTTAAGTAAACAACAATTTAAATCAATAATACAATTTAAATTAGTAATAAAATATATTTTAAAACAGAACAGATTTTAACAGAGTCCACAGTGGGAAGTCCTTGGAAGCACATCGTCTCCTAGCAGGAAGTGAGTCTGAATGAAAGTCATTTCTTTGCATCGATTTTTAGGTCCGTCCACTTTTTATTCTGTAACAGATGCACATGGTCAACTGCAATACTGAGTATTGAATTTAAAAAATGATAACTCAATACTACAATACTGGGGTCTAAAGTCTGTCCGTTTTAGGGATCCTGGGTGAACTGTAGCCTCAGTTACACATTCTTAGCTGACCAGAATGCTCTGCTGCATACCTCAATATTAACGAGTTTTTATTTCCCTTACTGTTGTTTTTCAGCTTAAACCAATCTTGCCGTTCTCCTCCAAGCTCCGACAACCAACCAAAGGCATTTTTACCCAGAGAACTGCATCACACTGGATATTGTTTGGACATCTTTTTTGTACCATTCTCTGTAAACCCTAGAGATGGCTGTGCGTGAAAATCGCAGTAGATCAGCCGTTACTGAAATACTCAGACCAGCCCGTCCAGCTCCAACAACCATGCCATGTTCAGAGTCACTTCAATTCCTTGTTCTGATGCTCAGTAAACTTCAGCAGGTAGTCTTGACCATGTCTACATGCCTAAATGCTATGACAACTAGATATTGGAGTTAACGAGCAGTTGAGAATGTACCTAATAAAATGGCCGGTGAGTATATACACTAACAGCATTCTGACCACTCACCTATTGAATGAAGAATTATATTTTATAATTATCTTATTACATCTGCACAGTTTACATGTGAAGGAACTTGTCTTGCAGTTACAGTTCAAGAAAATAAAACATTTTATTGTGACATGGGCACCTCTGCATCACCTGCCACAGACACAGCTCACATTCCAAGAGCGGGCCACTTATCAGCCCCTGCTTTATCAGAACCTACTAACATATGTTCCAGAGGTTTTTTTTTTGTCTCTGCACATGGCAATCAACTCTGCTCCAAGGCTGCATTCGAAACCAGGTCCCTGAAGTGACGCAGGGAAAGCATCCCGTTTGACCAATGCAAGGTCAGAAGCCTAACCCAGAATTTAGTGGGGGCAAGCCGTGGTAAGCCAGGGCACCAGCGTATCGCACAGTTCAGTAAACATACGAGCTAACCTTTACTTTGCAAGCCCAGGCTGGCGGCTTTCCAGCAGCTGGCTCTTACCACCGAGCCACCAGAGCTGCACTAAAGTTTCAGTCAACAGTTTTTTTTCATTCAGCTTTCATTTTGTATTGTTTTAATAACAATGCATCCAGATTTACATTCCTGATCTCAAACTCCACCCCTTACTCACTCTTATCGCCGCCTCCAGTCAAGATGGAGCGAATGGAGCGATCCTTGCGCTTCTTGTCCTCGGGGTTGGGTGGCAGTGGTTTGGAGGTGTGGTTCATGGCACTCGGTTCTTTGATGCCAGACCCCATCATGGTGCTGGTGTTCCTCATGGGTGGTGCGGGTGGCTTGTCCTCCACTTCTCCGTTATCGGACATGGTAAATCGCAGGAATGGCTAACAATGAAAGACACACAGATCAGGTTATAGGAAGAGTAGGTGCAGATATGGATATGTATATTCTGACAATGGGCAGGAACCAGTGGGTGGCCTCTTATAATCTACAGCTAAAATGATCGGTTCACATGGTTGTCAACGACAAGTGAAACTTGCATGGATTGTTTATGCATCGGTGATCAGGCTTTATGAGGAAGATTAAAACTAAGCACAAAACACGTGGTGTGTTGCCTTTCACCCCCCGACCCCCACCAACTCTCAATCATAAGGAACTATGGGTACCAGAGAGCAAGACCATGCACATGACCTCCTCCGAGAGCTAACACATCATTATGTAACTCAGTGAGCTTTTTATGGCATGGTGTTATTTTGGCTGTACATGTATCCCAGTTATGAGTGGAGAAAAATCATGTACAACTCACCTCCAACATCAGTCACTACAATCAGACATGAGAAAAATATCTTCAACCTACATTTAACCATAAATAATCTAACTGAATGGTGGCAGGAGCTGCTTATTTATCACTAGCTGCTTAATTATTGCACAGTTTCATTCACCTGATCCAATCACATTATTATTTAACCATTATTTAATCTAATGATCATCCATCCATTCATCAGTCTTGACAATCATCCATCCATCAATTATTTAGTCATTAAACCGCCACCAGATTTCAAAGCAGCTTACTCCACAGAAACTGACTATATGGTGGTTTCAGAGATGCTTCATGCTGCCAGAGCCTCTAGACTTTCAATGGTTCTGATCGTTCCAGACCTTTCAGCAGCCTTTGACACAATCCAACCATTGACCATTGTCTTGGTATCACAGGCTCAATCTGGTAGTGGCTTGCCCTACCTGGAGGGATGATCCTATCAGGTATCATAAAGAGGCTTCATATCTGCACCACATGCTCTTACAACTGGAGTTCCACAAGGTTCAGTTCTGAGACCTTTTTTCTCTATATATTATGTATCTATATATCTATCCTTGGTGAAATCAATCTCTTATGGCTACTCTTATCACGCTGTCGACACTCGGCTCATCCTCTCTTTCAGATACGTACAGGTCTCGACTTATCTCATCATTAATGTCAGCTCATCAACTGAAGCTAAATCACAGAAAATTGAACTGCTTTTAAGCAGATTCCTGTAGATGGGTGACCTTTTTTTTTTTAGGCTGTCTTCAAACAGTGACTATAGATTCACCCCTTCAAACGCATACGTGCTACTGTTTATTTGTATCAGCATAAGCAAATGTCTACTGCGAAAGTAGACCATCCAACCACCCAATCTGGAATCTGATCTATCCACCAAATATATTTATCCATTTCTCTTTTCGCTGCTAACTGTCAATCCAAGAGCCACACAGCCCTCTCCATCTAGCTAGACTAATTCATTCATACCGCCACCTGAGTTAGTAAAACAAGCTCAATCTTACCTCAAAACATCATGACCTACAGATCAGAGCAGGTAATCTGGTAACACTACAAACAGTCCAGAGTCTTTTGTGTGTGTGTGTGTGTGTGTGTCTGTCTGGAAGAGAGAGGGAGAGGGAGAGAAAGTGTGTGTGTATGTGAATACTGCTGATTTTAAAAGAACTGAAACCCGCCTGGCGTGATGTCACGAGTGACTAAGTCGCTCAGTGGGTTTGGTTTGTGGCAGTCCGGTACACTGACTCATCATCGATTCAGTGATATGATGGGGCACACACACACACACGCACGCACACACGCACACAGGAAGCAGTAAAGGAGATATATTACTACTTTATAATCCACATATAAAACGTTTTTATACTCGATTAATAACTCTTAAATATTTGAAACCACACAGGAATACGTTATATCTGTCATATGTGTTTAGAAACCATTCCACATTATCTATTCAATTCTACGTTCACAAATCAAATGGACCTTTTGGATAGACAGTTCACATTTTATTTTTAACATGTTCTGTTAATGACGCTGGTCTGAACAGGTCACTCTCTTAAACTGAAAAACATCAAACCACCAGACAAGCCTCTTTAAAAGTAAACAAACGGAATGCACTGTATGGTAACAATTGCTAACCTACGGCAGTGCACCTGTTCACTTTAACATGTAGTGAATGGTGATTTAATTCATAAATGCATAATAAAGAGGATGAGGTGGCTAAACGGGGGAGGAGTCTAATGTCCTTGGTGAGCCGAAACGTTTGGATGTGAGAGCACAGTCAGGAGCCATGGAACTTTTTTTAACAACTACGGTGTCAAAGAAAGCTGTTCATACAGACCTGCAGGCTCTAAAGTTACTGATGTCATATGTAGCTCTAGCCAGACACTAGTGTTGTAGTACGTGAGTCTGGTCTCATTCTGCTGAAGTTACACTCGGTCTTGTCTCGGTGTAATGAGGACTCGGAAATTGGGGTTGAGACCAGCTGAATCCAATGTATCGGCCATGTTTATTATGAACTAAAATTTTTCTGTCATTATTAAATAGCATCCAGGAAACCAAAGTTACTGCTCTTCTTATTAGGCGCCCAATCAGTGAAGCCGTTTTATTTTCAATAGTCGGATGTTAAGATTGTAACTGTGCACTTTTGCCTGCTTGCTTTACTTAGTTACTATAGTTTAGGATATTTTTTGGGTTGACTGGAGATAAATGTTGTCATTATGTTTTGATATTTAATAATATTAATAGATAGCATTACTGTTGTTTATATTCAGGTGACCTTATGTGCTGATTTCAGAATTTGAGAAGAAGAAGGGAAACAGAATCATCATCATTTACTACTAAAAGTTATGTTACTTGGGTTTGACAAGAAAATAATAGAATTACAAATTAATAGTCATTTTAGGCTAGATATTATTTAAGGCTGGCACGGTTTTTTCTATGTCTAGTCTCCATGTCCTCCTTGTGTCTGAGTGGGTTTACTCTGGGTTATCCAGTTTCCTTCCGCAGTCCACAGACATGCATTAGGAAGTTTGTTCACTCTACACTGGCGTCGATTTAAGGGTGTAATGGCCTGCCCACCTAGCCAGCGTGGTGCCGTTAAATAATGGTTCAAACACTACTGCAGTGGTGTGACCAGCGATGTCTACAAGGCGTTTGACAGACTGGTCGGTCAAGGTGATATTATTTAAGGTTGTATTTTAAAAAATATGATGAAGCATGACAATATTTACTTTAATGGTGATGACTGTAAAATGAATAATCTAGTATGAAGAAAAAAATCTTAATATGGTCTCTGTCCTTACTGGGTCTCGGGCGGTCTTTGTCTTGACTCGGACTCCACTACGAAAGGTTTTGGTCATGACTCAGATTCTGAATTGGCCCTACTGGTCTTCATCACTACCTGTCAGAAGTGAAATAACACCATGTGTAGTGAGTACTGTGGAGGCTAGCACTTAAGGTACAGGACTATTGACCAAGAAGTCAAATGCCAGAACTGCCAAAGTTCACACTGTTGGTCCCTTTAGCTGAGCCAGTCAAGTCCAGTTGCTTGGAATGCACATCATAAGGTTTAAAAAGAGCATTTAAATGCCCTCTTACTAACTCTCCATACCTGCTTAATCCAACTCAGGCCGTCCCTGGACAGAGTGAAAGTCCATTGCAAGACTCGCTCACACCGAGATAGTTTAGGAATGCCAATTGAACTAATGTGTGTCAGTCGAATTTGAGAGGAAACTAGACTACCTGGAATTGAACTAACTAGAATCCCAGGGGTGGACCGGAGCACAAACCAGGGTCTCTGGAGCTAAAATCACCACTGTTTCCCCATATGTCAAATACTGTATAAGGAAATGTATCTACATGCCAATCAATTCACCGATTTATTCATCTGCAAGTTTGTACCTTGGTAAAATTGTTTATTAAATGAGAAGTTGTTATATAATCTCTTCTTGGAACAAAGATAAGAATCAGAAAATTCAATGAACGAGTTTACTACTCAGTTGCCCTTTAAGACATTAAAATTCAGTATATACAAGCAGACCTGGAAAGCAGCCACTGTAAGTTTTCCACTGTGCTTAAACTGTGCAGAAATGTCATACACGGGCTTGTTTTCTGCAGCAGTTGTGTAACTTCTTTCTGTTGAAAATAACAAAACATTTTGCACAACTCTGTATATTCCCTTGCACAGAAATATCACAATAGCGATCTAATATTGTACTACAGGTTATCTGTACATTTCATAAGTTATAAAAAGAAAAAAGAAGTTCATGTTATATCAGTGCAAATTTGTTCAAAATTGAAACTCAAAAAAAGACAAAAAGATGTCGGATGACATCAAGCTACATTTTTGCTTGTTTATCACAATGTATACTTACTCTTTACAAGTACCATTTTACTAATATTGGGTGGGGATTCCATGTTGTAGTCCACACGCCTCAAGGTTTGATGCATTTTGCATTCTGAGATGCTTTTCTTCTCACCTCAGTTGTAACAAGAACTGCCCCTCACTGGATGTTTAATATGTTGCATCATTTCTGAGTAATGCTTATAGACGTGTGTGTGTGTGTGTGTGTGTGTGTGTGTGTGTGTGTGTGTGTGTGTGTGTGTGAAAGCAATCGCAATCACCTTTTTCCTGTTGGACAAAGGGCATCTTTTAATGCCATGATGAGTTGTGTGTAATCTCTACCTACTCATTTGGAACATTCAGCTTTTGGACGTGTTTTAAAAAGGCTGGTGTTCTGCTAATAGCTAGACGTGGTTTGTACTGACAGGGATGCATGTCATGGTTCTCTGACTGTAGCTTGCTCTTGGCTCATGTTCTCAGTGCTGTGCTTATTGGAGAACACACACAGCTTTGTGTGTTCCTGCTGGAGCCGTGTAAACCTTAACTGTTGCAGTGAGGGAGGAGGCTGTTGCTTCGTTCCTTGGTGTGAGGGACGTGGGAGAGGAAAAACTCCTCCAGTTTTTCTAAGAATCATCATGTAATCTCACCTTTGCTGAGACCTATCCTAGAATAATTTTATGACATCATTTTCTGCAGGTGTGTGAGACCCTGTGTGAGGTGTGTGAGGGTTGTCCGAGCAGGCATATTCTATCCAGAGGTTTGCGAATGCTTTTTGAGTGCTTCGCATTGGTTCTGTTTCATTCTGGAGTCATTTATTCTTTTTAAATGAGTAATTAAGGCGAGTGAATCAGTAAATGATTCCATATGAGTTACTCCATGCACTGGGTGATTCATTCGGTTCAGTAGCAGGAGGAGGAGGAGGAGTTACAGATTTGTACTTTTTAGAAGCAGAACCAAGAACCGACTGATTTTCGATAAATGAACAGATAGATTAAGGGTGAGCTCTGTTTGTTAATGGAGTTGTTGCCTAAGGGACTGAGAGAAGAGACTGAATTGTTCGCTTTATCAGTTTCTTTCTCTTTCTGCAAGTCAGTCTTTGAATCACTGAATCTTTTTTTTTCCATGTTTCATCGTGTGATTCATGAATCGTTTGTTCTGTGAATCAGTGTTTGAAACAGTAAATCCTTGTTTTGTGAGTGAGTGTTTGAATATTGGATTGAGTTCTCTCTTTGGCAGATCAGTGTTTAAAGCAGTGGCTCAAAAGGCCAGTGTTTGAATCATTTGAGCAGCTCTTACCTGTTAGATGACATGAGAACCTTTGGTGATTGCTTTCATACGGGACTAAATAATTCTCAGAGACTGTTCTCTATTGTATTATATTTACTATTTAATTCTATTCTCAGCTCTATAGTATTTTAACCTTATTTTATATGATTTATTTTTATGATTGTTTTATTTTTTATTTTCTTTGTATATTTAATTGGATTAAATTATAATTATTTATTATTATCTTATTATTATACTAACCAGTATTATTATTATTATTATTATTATTATTATATTATGTTATAACGTCAATGTTATGTTATATTAATCCTTATAGACTTAATATACAGCCAATAATCAATTTGTTAGTATACATTATACAGCCATTTATCTCTTTAGTCATTTATTACCTCCTTGTTTCTACACTCATTGCCCAGCTTTCACTTTCAATATCCATATATATATATAAAGAATATAGAATCCATATACCATATAGAAGCATGGGAGTTCTACGTGTACATCATTTTATTCCATCTGTTTCTGCATACTTTGCATACTTTGGGTTCAGAACCCACACAGGATGAGCACATATCAGGTACTCTTTAGGTGGTTGATCATTTTTTAGTGGACTATTTACAGTCCAGCATTGACACTTGACTGAAACTCCAGAAACCCTGCTGTGTCTAATGCACTTAAACCTGCACAACACACAATAACACAAGACTGTCCCTGAAGTGTTGAGAACAATCCATCACCCAAAAAGTACCTAATCTGTGCTGGTCCTGTGGGGGTCCTGACCATTAGAGAACACAGAGAAACAGACAGACTATAGTGTGCAGTGTACAGTACATGCCAAGTGTGTCTGAAAAAAATAATGTGGCCGTGTAGTGTATTTATCTAAGAAATATTCAATAATAACCCACCAGAAAAAGGTCTAGAATTATTAGAACTAAAGATAGAAAATACCCATTTCAGACTGTGAATAGCCGAAGGAACATCAACATTCCACATGGCTGATATGGAAACTATTACTGACAGTTGCCTAAAAGACTTTGTATCTGTTTTAGGATTACTCTTTTCAGAAAAAAGTATTTGAGGTGAAGGTGGTTCATAAACCATTTTTAGAAGGTCAATGTTTTAATAAGTGAATCAATTCGACAGTTGGTTGAATCAGTATCTTGTTTAAGAGAGTGCTTATATGTGCAATTAATATTCTGATCGTAAGCAGATTTCAGCTGAACATGTAAACTGCAAACTTTGTTTTCCCAGATTGAATTAAGGTCTGGAAGTCAGAGCATGGAATCTGATGGAGATAAAGAGAGCTGGATTTTTCTCACTAATTGGATTTCTTAGTGCATGTATCCCATTAGCCGGATTTCAATGGGTTTTCGAAGTCTGCACATGCACACCAGCGTAACATGACATGATTATGGTTGCCTGGTCTGCTTATTCTAAAAGACCTTTAAAAATATAGACTTTTAAAAAGACTTTTTTTTCCCTTTTGATCTGTTGCTTACTTTTCTTGGAGGGTCTGGCAACCCTTGAATTAAGTGCAGTATAATGGTTACCAACATTTTTGGAAGACTCTGAAAGGAAATGATGAAATATAGTTTAAAATTTATGTCACATCCTTCTGTGAGAATATTGGCTGGAGGTGATGTAGAAATCTGATTGAATCCTGTAATCTGTAAATGTCATGTTTCCCATTATCTGATTACCCAAATGCATGTATACTTGCTGATCTGATTACTGATACAATCTGATTTTCAGTTATTGGATAAGTACATGGAAACAAACTCAGCGTTTGAGTCGGGGAACATCCTCCCACGCTGTTAAGCTAAGACTCATACATTTTACATTTCTGTAATTGATTACCAGTCTGTATTTTTGAACACTATTGTAATGAAAACAGTTCTTAATAGTGAATAGTTACATGAGGTTCCAGATGTGAAGGTTTATAGTAAATTGTATCTAAGGGTGGGAATCTCTCGGTACCTCACGATTCGATTCGATTACGATTCAACGATTATCTATGCATCTCAATTCGTTTTTTTTTTTTCAATACAGAGTTTTTTTTCTTTACCATGTGACTACTTGAAACAAATCCAGGACGATTTTAATTTCAATATTTTTTTATTAACAAAACAAATGGAAACAATTGAGCAAATTCCAAAAAACATATAACTAATCAAATAAATATCGGACCTTTCATGTAAATAAATAAGGTCAACATTTCTGAATCCTGAGCATCAAACAAATAAATGAAATGAAGTAGGACAGAAATTCAGCTTTGCAGAGTAAAAAAGAACTAATTAGCATCTGCAGAAAGAAGTGGCAAAATGCTGTATGACTTCTTGTAAATAACAGCACTGAACATAGAACACAATGAAATAATACCAACGAGGGAAAGTACAAATGAGCTTATCACACATATGGACTGCTCAGGCGATCAAACCCAGCCTATCACACTCTCCTCATAACCGTCCTTATTAATTCTCTCCTGCACCTTAGTTCTCTGTTAAGTCTCGTGGCTCTCACCTCGTTTCTAAGTGCTTTACACTGTTGTGGATTATCCCCGACTTACCGTGCTGCATTTCTGCCTTCCTAACTCCGGTTTCATCTCGCCCTTATTGGGTTACATCACTTACCTTTTTTGTGTTTGACCCTGGACTGTTTGTTGACACTGCTTCTACCTGTTGATTACTCCAATAAACGGCAGTATTGTCTCTGTACGCTGCGTCTGATTCTGCCATTTACCCTCTCGCGTTACAGAGCTCAGTTAGTGAGTGCTAATGTTCAAGAACAGAAGCTGGTCTACATGTTCAGATGCAAGTGTGCTCCATTATCGATTATTGATATTTGTTAATCGATTCAGAATCGTTAACGTCCAAATCACGATGCATCTAAAAATCGAATTTTTTCCCCCCACCCCTATTTATTTCCATCTGATAAATGAGTGATATGATGAGATGAACTTTTAACAGATTCATTAACAGAAAGCCTTTTATTCTCTTTCTCATGTGATGTTGAACGGTTCTTGTTGTTCTTGGGTGAAGTGACCTTCTACTCTCAGAGTAGAAACTGTCAGAGCTTCTGGAAACATCAGAATTAATCAGAAGTACAGAAAGTATATATGTTTATTTAAATGCAATTTATGAGGGATTGATCTTTCAAGACCCAGCGAGACATGAGTCAGGACCTGGACTTTATGTACATTAAAGTAAGTGCTTGAATTTGGTGTTATGTGTGAAACAGTCATGCTAAAGGTTTTTTTTTTTTTTTACAGTTAAACCCAGACTGAGCTAAAGCATGTTTGGTGGACTGTAGTTATAGATATTACACACCATTGTGGATAATAACGGGGGTGGTAGCTAGATTTAGTTTATTTTTGTTGTTGGATTTCTCTTTAGGTAAACTTTGGCTTAATGTTTGGTGGTGTTGAGGTAAATGTTGGATTTATATTTTGTTGGTTGTTGAGGTAAATGTAGGTGTTGAGGTGATCTCTAACAGCGTCAGTGGCCATTTCAGATATACAGGGTATATCAAGCCTTTACCAGGAGCTGGCAAAAGTGAGTCAGCCCTTCACGTTTTGGAGTGATGGCCACATGCTGGTTTTTGAAAATAGACATCGCCATTGTTGACTTAAATGCGTAGGTTTAATTTTCAATATAGTGCCTAGAAAAATCGGGGTATTTCATAGTGAATGTTAAATGTCCCCTAATTTTTATGAGCAGTGTAGAATAACAGAGGTTGGGTTGTTGTTCGGTTGATGTAAAGGCGATGACCCAAAGGATTTATTTTTGGCCTAAATGTGAACCGTTGCAGATTAGCTTGTAAGTATTTAGCATTTATTAGTATTTAGCATTCCAATTATTGAAATTGTGTAACTCTTAGCACTATAATGATGGCTAAGATAATACTTTCCACAGATGTGACGAGCTGTTGTGTAATAAAATAGTCTGTTATCTAACTAAGAAAAGCTTAATGCGTCAGTCAGTTATGTCTAATTGACAAATGAAACCCAAATTGTGACCACAAATAAAATCCCTAGAAGTCATGTCCACCAGCGTCCCAGGATGATGTCAGCGAGAAGCTGAGGCGATACTTCCAGGCTAATTCTATTAGTGCTAAATCTACATGGATAGGTTTGGATGAGTGCCACTCTCTCTAACAACACACACACACACACACACACATCCTGTATCTTCACTCGTTTAATCAGCAAGACATGGTCACCACTTTGTGCACTTCTTTTTAAACCTGCTGTTGGATGCATTTTGAGATGTTTGCGGGCCATCATATGACAGGTCTGGTTAGTTTGTAGAATCATGAACATTCGAAACGGTTATGTCAAAATGCACAGTATCTCACAAAAGTTAGTACACCTCCACCTGTTTGTAACTATTTTATTATATCTTTTCATGGGACAACACTGAAGATATGATACTTTGATATACTGTAAAGTACTCCGTCTACAGATTGTATAACAGTGTAAATTTGCTGTGTCCTCAAAATAACTTAACACACAACCATTAATGTCTAAACCACTGGCAACAAAAGTGAGTACCCCCCTAAGTGAAAATGGTCAAATTGCTCCCAATTATCCATATTCTCTCCCTGGTATCATGTGACCCGTTAGTGTTATAAGGTCTCAGGTGTGAATGGGGGGCAGATGTGTTCAGTTTGGTGTTTGTGCTCTCACACTCACTCATACTGGTCACTGGAAGCTCAACATGGCACCTCATGGCAAAGAACGTCTAAAAAAAAAAATTGTTGTTCTACGTTAAGATTGCCTAGGCTACAAGCAGATGGCTGTTGTCCCAGAAGGAAGTGTCCTCTAAAGATTATGCACAAGTAAACTTCCAAACAGTTTGCTGAAGACAGACAGACTACTGACACTGATTACTGGAATCATGTACTGTTGTTAGATGAGACCAAGATAAATCTATTTGGTTCAGATCGTGTCAAGTGTGTCCAACCAGTGCGCCAACCAGATGAGGTCTACAATGACAAGTGTGTCTTGCTTACAGTTGAGCATGGTGGTGGATATGTTAGGGTTTGGGGCTGCATGAGTGGTGCCTGCTGTGAGGAGCTACAGTTCATTGAGGGAACCATGAATGCTAACATGTACTATAATGTACAGAAGCAGAGCATGATCCCCTCCCTTCAGAAACCCAATGGAGCATCTGTTGGGCATTCCCAGTCTTATTCTCTGCAGTCTCTAACATCCACCAGCTCTGTGATGTTGTCATGCAGGAGTGGAAGAGGATTCCAGTCACAACCTGTGAATCTCTAGTGAACTCAAAACCCAAGAGACTTTATGCAGGGCTGGAAAATAGGTGGTGGCCTCACAAAATATCGACACTTTGGGCACAATTTGGCCATTTTCACTTAGGGGTGTACCTGCTTTTGCTGCCAGTGGTTTAGATATTAATGATTGAGTGTTGAGTTATTTTGAGGGCACAGCAAATTTACACTGTTATACAAACCATAGACTGACTCCTTTACATTATATCAATGTGTCATATCTAGTTGTCCCATGAAAACAAATAGTAAAATAGTGAGATACATGCCAAATACATGTTGAAGTTAGATTCGATGTGTTTTATGAATAGTGTGTACATTTTCTAGCCGCAGAACAAAATTCCGCTCATTTACAAATGTAAATATGCAAGTAGCAAAACGCTTAAAATCCTTATCAGACCGTAACTACATTTAACTTTACGGCATTGGCAGAGGTTGGATTTGAACCCTGGACCATCAGGTCCAGAGACCAGTACCTTAACCGGTAGGCTACCACAGTGCCTACTGACTGTCCACACCTGTCCAATTTAGTGTAATCAGTTGCAATGCATTTTTAAAATCTGGGCGTCAATGTCACCGGATAAGTAGCAGTGTCTGGCTGATCCCAGGCTGAAGCAACTAGTCTGCATGTTCTTCCCGTGTTTACTCTGGGTACTCTGTTTCCCTCCCACAGTCCTCAAACATGCGTGTTAGGTTAATTGGTGTTTCCAAAGTGTCCCTGGTGTGTGAGTAGGTGCGCTCGTGCCCTATGACGGATTGACACCCTCCATAGGGTTGTTCCTGCCTTGAGCAGTGTGTCACCAGCTAGTGAAAAGTAGCTTGACATCTGCAGAAACGTATAAATAGAAAACATTTCTGCACGTTTTCATGTATAAATCATGTTTAGAAAAAACACACAATTTGCTGAGCCATAATTTAAGTTCTTGAAGAGGTTGTGTAGCTTCTTTTCATTTTAAAAATCAGTCAAATGTGTCACTTGACCAAGGGCGCCCAAACGTCTGCACAAGACTGCGCTTTAGTACATAAGAACTAAGGAATCATGGAGCGTGTTCTTAATGTTTTGTACAAGACTGTGTGCATCCGTTCATCCATGTCGTCCATGCAGCTGAAGTGTGCCTTGCTGTAGCAGGGGGAGATGGAATGAGGCTTGTGGAAGCAGCAGGGCATCACATGAGCATCATGTGATGGTCTCTTCCAGAATGATGTGAGATTAACTGGGTACCAGCTCAACACCCCCATGCTCGTGCTTTGGGCAGAGAAAATTTGAATAGCTGGATATTTTAGATTACAGGACTTTACATAGCAGGGCTCTGGGTATCTGGATGGGTATTTTGGAATGCAGGTGTTTGGATAGTGAAAGTTCTACTGTAGTGAAAGTACAGTTACAGGACTTTGGATAATGGGACTTGCATAACAGTTTTTTGTGGGGTGCTTTGTATAGTAGGTCACTGGATAACAGTCATTTGGAAAACAGTGTTTTGGATAACAGGACACAGTATAACAATAGTGTGTATATATGTGTGCGTGTGCGTGTGCATGTATATGTATGTATATATATATATATACACACACACACACAATCTGTGGGGCAAAAAAGTATCAAGGGAGATTATCAATAGCCTTGTATGTCTTCCATTTTTTTACAATTGCTCCAGTTGATTTATTCACACCGACCTCCTTGCCTATTGTAGATTCACTCTTCCCAGTCTGGTGCAGGTCTACAGTTTTCTTTCTGGTGTCCTTCAACAGCTCTTTGGCCATGGTTGAGTTTGAAGTCTGACTGTTTGAGGCTGTGAACAGGTGTTTTTTATACAGATAATGAGGTTAAAAGGTATCATTAATACAGGTAACAAGTGGAGGACAGAAGAGTTTCTTAAAGAAGTTACAGGTCTGTGAGAGCCAGAAATCTTGCTTGTTTGTGGGTGACCAAATACTTATTTTCCACCATCATATACAAATCAATTCTTTACAAATGAGTAAAGAACTTTACATTGTGATTTGCTGGATTTTTTCCTTATTTTGACTCTCATAGCTGAAGTGTAATTATGATGAATACTACAGACGTTTCCCCCGTCTTTTAAGTAGGAGAACTGACACAATCAGTGGCTGACTAAATACATTTGGACCCCACTGTAATTGTTATCGATCATATTGATAAACCTGCCGCTTTGTAAACATTTAATACAAGTAAGTTGGAAGTGGAAATGAGTCCTTTGGTATTTGTATATTTAACATACTGTATTTTCAGATTGGTTTTGTTGTTCGTGACCTTAAAATAATTCCATATTTCACTTCTTGGATGTACTTGGATGTACATAGACAACATAAGACCCCGAAAGGGTTAAAGTGAAGTGTTACAGTAAAAATGCCTTAAGTGTTTCTTTCTTAACCCTTCCAAGACTGTAGGTTGTTTCAGTTGCATTTAGTGTCCATTTTAAAGTATGGAACAAATATGTCCCTTGGTCCTCAAAGGGTTAATCTGCAAGGAGAGGAAGCAGAGCACTGCATGCACAAACTGCCTTCAGTTGCACATAGACCAAACTCGTAGGAATAAATGCATAAATGTGTTTCATAAATGCAGCTTTTCTTTAAAACACGCGTGCATAGCAGTACTAATGAAATTACGTATTCTACTGTTTATTAATGTCTAGGCATCACAATTATTTTCTAGTATCAGTATTCGATTGGATTAACCGTACAGTCACGGCTGACTCTCGGTCACTTGATGGAACATCGATCTCCACACGTTTCTGTCTTTTATCCATGTGATCCATTAAGTATTTCGACAGGATAGTGGAGTAGTTTTTGCCATTGCTTTCTCCACCCCTCCCCATTTATCCGGGCTTGGGACCGGCGTGCAGCT
>JAUZST010002141.1:0-18342 GCA_034779995.1 Parotocinclus haroldoi | reverse complement strand
GGCACACACACACACACACACACACACACACACACACACACACACACACACACACACACACACACAGACACACACACACTATTTGGGTGGTGGATCATTCTCATCACTGCAGTGACTGTGGTAGTGGTGTGTTGGTGTATGTTGTGCTGGCACAATTGGATCAGACACAGCAGTGCTGCTGGAGTTTATAAACATCGTGTTCACTCACTGTGCACTCCACTGGATACATTTATCGTATTGCTCCAAGCTGGAGATATGAAGTAGCTCATTTGTTCTTGTACAAATTTTCTGTTAGTCATCATCTGATCCTTTGTCAGTGCTCACAGGATGCTGGCGGCTGGACATTTTTAGGGGGTGGAATATTTTCAGTCCTGCAGTGACACTGAAGTGTTTCAAAATGCCAGCAGTACTGCTGTGTCTGAAACACCCCCAGTCAAAGTGCAGTGCTGGGGATAATCCGCTAACCAAATTGTACCTGATTTGCGGTCGTCTTGTGGGGTTCATTAGAGAACAGGGAGGAACAAATTATGCAGATACATTTTAGAACTAAAGGTGCTTCTATATGGTAAGTGAAACTGAAACAAAGAGGTGTAATTAATAATGTAGTCAGTTAGTCTGAGACCAGGCATTTGAAAAGACTGAAAATACATTTGTCTCAAACCACAAGGTCTTAAGGATGCATTAGGTAAAGGTTACTAAATATAACATGATTTGAAGACGAGTGCAGTTTGTGGGGTACTGAGACTTATGTACTTGTACTTGTCTGCTGTTACTCGAATGTTTTGTCTGCACTTTAGCCACAGTAAGTGAACTCTCCCCTCTGTCTGCTTTCTCTAGAAGGGCTGAACCTTTCCCTTTCCCCTACAGCTCTCTCTCTCTCTCTCTCCCTCTCTCTCTCTCTCTCTCTCTCTCTCTCTCTCTCTCTCTCTCTCTCTCTCTCTCTCTCTCTCTCTCTCTCTCTCTCTGTGTGTGTGTGTGTGTGTGTGTGTGTGTGTGTGAGAGAGAGAGAGAGAGAGAGAGAGAGAGAATGCGGCGCAGCATCTGCAAGTCGACTTTACACTGCAATGTTTCTAAACTAAACTCGATGAAAATTAACCTGGCAGAAATGTTTAGTATTCAAACTATCCACCATCTCCTCTCCTCTTCTCCATCTCTCTCTCTCTGTCTGTCTCTCTCTCACACACATACACACACACACGCGCGCGCACACACACACACACACACACACACACACACGCACGCACGCACGCACGCACGCACACACACACTTAAATGAGGCTCTGTTAAATGGAGAGATGGTGGAGGTGTAATTTTATTGTTGGCTACATTGTCGAGGTTAGGAAACAGTGTGTGCAAAATGAAGAGCTTTATTGATTTTGCTTAGATCCTTTAAGGCTGAAGGATCATTGTGCAATGAGGACGTTTAAACGAAGTTGTTGGCGGTATTAAGATCAATGCGAATCGCTTAAAAGCAATTTCAGAACTGTATTTTTGTATGATGTTTCAAAAAACAAATTACAGATGAAATAAAGCAAAAAGCATACGAGCCCTGGGGTAAAGCAGTCTACGTACAACTAATAAGATGGCATCGTGTATACAACTGTAGATGAACAATTACATTAATATGCTGTCGTCTTACAGCAATAAGTGGAAGAATTGCGATGGTCTCGGACAGACTCCCCGCAACCCTTAATTTGGTTAAGCGGGTATCTAATTATCTCAGTAGAATATCTAAGTAGAATTTCCACTAAATATAAACCAGGTCTTGTATAAAGGGTGACAAAGAAGAAGAGACAAAAAAAAACCCAAACCCTTGGAAAATTAGGATTGGGATTATAGTAAATAATTAAGAATTATTCATTCCACTGAATGCATGGGTACAATTTGCTTGTTGTAACTCATCTTAAAAATGAAACTTCATTTTTACAATTTCATTCAGCACTGTATCTAACACATGTTTAACTAGCCATGGTGAATATTGGTCAATCTCAGGCAACTTTATTTGATTTTTACATGTTTTTCCTATTACATATACATGACATGTTATCCATACTAATGACATTGGGACACAGAGGACAGTCTAGTGATTTACCACAATAGTTTTGTACAACAAACAAATAGCGTGTAACCACGTGGCATCCATATTAATGACATTAGGACACAGAGGACATTGTAGTAATTTACCAAAAAATTACAACAAACAAATGACGTATTAACAATGAGGAAATTAAGCTGAGATTGATCTTCTCGGTCATAGTAACAACATCATCAAGTATAAATGAAAAAATAGAGAGAACTTATTTTTGCTTTTCCCATGATCTCCAGAAGAGCCAGATGATACACTGTCCCTTTGAACATGTGACTCTTGGTATGTTCCCTCATTTTCAGAAATGGGAATATGCTACAGTAACAACACTGATTGGAAACCTGGGGACATGTGCATATTTTATATTGGTAATATTGTGGATTTCCTATTTTAAAAAAAACAGATGGGATATGAAGTGACACAGTGCAAGTATTTTAAGAATTATTTTGCAGTGTAAAGAGCAATGTTAGAGACAGATAACGAATGAAAGCTTGGGGTTTTATAATATTTGAAGTTATACCTTAAATTCACAGTTGCACAACTGCAATTTAAACACTTTGGTTAACAATAAAATGTTTTAAATAGTTTATATATATATATACACGTCCCGGGGACGGAAGTGACACCCATTCGGTAGAAAGGCTCAGCTGGTAGGTCTAGATGTTGAGAGGTAAACATAAAATGCACACATAGCAAAGTAAATACAAATCTTTACATGTGGCTGAGAAGGAGAACGAAAAATGAAAACACGAAGCACATCGGGTAATTTGACCGAAGACACGCAGAGATCCAGGAGCGAAAGAGTTAAGTCGAGTTCGAAATTCACGCCACATCTGTCAGATTTTTAAGTGCGTGACGTTCACGGGAGGGGGGTAGAGAGAGGAGGAGGAGAGAGGGGAAAAAACTGGGCTCAGATCGATGGAGAGACAGAGCAAGGGGAAGGAGGGGAAGCACGGAGATAGTGACAGAAAGAGAGCTGGGATGATCGTAGACACACATTGAACGTTTGACCGTGCAGAACAGAGCAAAACGTGCCCGAGTAGCTACTATCAGAACACGCGTTATCTTTGCGCTGTACGGACACCGAGCGTCGCCTCTCGCATCCGGAACGATGCTGCTGCTCTGCAAAAGTCTCTGCAATCGCGTGTTTTGGGATGACTGAATCGCGAGGTGTGCTTCACGTCGGCAGGATTTTATTTGAGCTCTCCCCGCTACGCTGAGGTAAGCTGGGATTGTATTAAATTTTCATAGCTATCTGCAGCTCCCAAAAAGTCGATACGAGCTCATTTAGAAAGAGCCCCAAACTACCAAATGATTGTGTAATTATCGAGGTGAATGACGGTAATTGTTGTGCTGCCGAGCGGAACTTCTCCATGGTTTGCCCAAGCATCTGTAGATGTCCGAGTGATCAATATGCGACGAGCTTCCATGAGTTACTCATCGATAAGCAATCAAGTGTTCACGGCCTACTGTATCTCTTCCACAGGCTTCTCACAGTCAAGGACGAGGTGCACTTAAGAAACACATAAAATGGTGATTTATCCGCCCTTGAAACCGGACTTAAATTAACCCCCCTAGATCCGTAGTGGACATACAGTGACTTTCCATTTTTGAACAGGCTTCGAAGAACCTAAGCTAACCAAAGAACAGGACGGTGAGCCAGCCCTTTTCACGCATTTTTGAAGAATGGATGGGAATATGGGAGAGGTGTCAGTTCACAGCCATGTGGAGCTTGCTCACAGTCAGGACAGTAGAGTGATGCTGCCACACCGAGATATCTCCGCTGCCTTCCCTCGTCCCACTTTAGGAAGCCCTCCGATGGGCCTGGAACACGAGCACAGGAACGCTGGATACGAGCACAGTATGCCGCTGGCCTATGGCAGAGAGAGCCCTTCCAATTGTGGCAGCACCTACACTACGCTGACCCCCCTGCAGCCGTTCGACGACAAGTTTCACCATCATCATCACCACCATCCCTGTTTGCCAGTCAGCAACGTGATCGGTAGCTTTACACTTATGCGGGAGGACAGAGGCCTTGGAGGGAACTTCTACAATCCGTATAGCAAAGACTTGGGCATGGCACAGACTCTGTCTCCACCACTTGGCAGCTCAGGCCTTGAGCCAGCCATGCACAGCTACAGCTCTCTGGGGAGCCAGAACGGACACAGTGGCCAGATGTTAGCAAGCAGCCACGAGGTCCATATGGGCAGCAACGGGGGTAACCTCTTCTGCCGAGCAGCAGCAGACTTTGGGAGGGATATGTCACCCTCTCTGGGGAGTGACCATGGGGTCAGCCACCATCTGAACAAAATGGACAACCACCACCAGCACATACCCACCTACCACCCACATATATATGCTCAGAGCTACCAGCATCATCACCCCAGCCAGCAGGCCTCGAAGTTGGGCGATCTCTCGGTCTCTTCATCCTCAGTTTCATCTTCCAGTTCCACTCTAGCCCGAGAGGGCATTCTGGCTAGCTCCCAGGGCAGTGGCGGTGAGGAAATCAACACCAAAGATGTGGCCCAGAGGATCATCACAGAACTGAAAAGATACAGCATCCCACAGGCTATCTTTGCAGAAAGGGTGCTGTGCCGGTCTCAGGGCACTCTGTCCGACCTGCTACGAAACCCCAAGCCCTGGAGCAAACTCAAGTCCGGCCGTGAGACGTTCAAGAGGATGTCTCGCTGGTTACAAGAGCCAGAGTTTCAGAGGATGGCATCACTGCGCTTGGAAGGTAGATCTCACAAGCACAGTTATTTCTTTTTAAAGCCATGCCCATGAGACAAAGGAAAGTTGCACAAAATAAGTTTCTAAACTTCAGTGAGTTTAGCTTCGGTGATTATTTCGGTCTTACTGAAATTCAGAAAATCAAGTATATCTGTTGAAATACAAAAAGGAGGATTTCAAATGAGGATTTCCATTTAAGACTTACCTGTCAGGGCTAAGTGAATGATTTTGTTCTGGCAATTTACAGCTGACATTTACTGCACGATGAAAAATGAGAGAGTACGTTTTTGCAGGCATTGTCAGACATTGCCAGATAAACAGGCGTTATAAACTAATTTATACAGTGAGGTGATGGCATCATTCTTGGGCTTTCGCTTAATAGTTCTTTAAAGATTTACTCCGAATCCCCGTACTTGTCATAGTGTTTCAGTGTTGTGACAAGGCCAGAACCTCACATCCAGTTACTGCCAATGGCACACAAAGAGCTGAGCGCAAAAACTGTAACATGAGAGTGGCTCTCAAAATGTCGGCCAGCGGTCTACAGTAGCTAGCCACGAAGACGAACGCCGCCCAGGCAAAATCTGTCTAAATCCTTAGCGATCAATCACCAAAGCTTGAAATGTGTTTCCCAATAAATTATTCTGCTTGCATTACCACCACAGGTATTGATTGGTACTGTACTGTAAGTCACAGAAGTGTTCTAGGCGACGAAATATACATAATCAGTCAATGTCCGCTGTGCTCGCATGCTACTGCATCTTGCCGTTGTTTTGTCCAGTGTCTAGATTACACCAACACCAGTAGCTTTATAGGCGATAATTAGGTTTATATAGGTATTATTAATACTATTGCATCTCTTATTTTGTGCAATGACACACTGCAAGCCATCTATAAATGCTGCAAATGTATACTATTTATACTTTACATAATCATAGGTCAAGCCTAACATGAAATATTGATATAGCGCAAACATGTATTTATGGTCCAAAATAATAGATTAGTACATGAAGTAGGTTATGTGTTATCTAAATCATGAGTTTACCCTCCTGTGGAGTCACACTCATAAACACAGACTCGAAAACATCCTTTTTAGTCCTGGCAAAGGTACAAGGTGGACACCTCTGTGTTTCTCTGTGTAACCTACTTTCCATGAGGCTTAGCTTTTGTTGCCAAGCCTTTTGTTTAATTATCAGCTGATATTGATTTCCTTGGGAAAGATCACAACTCATGTGAATAAGCAAGCGTGGGCAAGAATTAAAATCCATGCAGCCCCACGCTTAATAGGAATTCACACATAACACAGACCAAAGATTCAGCTTACTGGGGAAAAACACATAAATCTGGAATAATATTTAAATAAAAGTATGTGCTTAATATTATGATCATTCCTTTTAAACAGCACCATGCACTGTATAAATTATAGGCACTATCGTTATAGATGCACTGCAGAGACTTAATGTTATAAATTCAGAACTTCAAATAGTTTATTGTGTTACTGAATATAAGTGATAAATGTATATTAAACCAAATATTCCGTATCGACTGAATGTAAAAAAAAAATGGCCTGTAGATTCTGTAACACTTAAGAGCCCAATAATAGGTTTTAACCTTTGTCAAATATATTATGGCTTCTTAATTCAACCTGTATAAAATAAAAAGATGTGTAAATAGTTACATATTTCAAATTACATATACTGCTACAAATTAAAAAAGAAAAAGACAAATAAAGAATTTCAATTCCACTATACAAACGTATTCATTATGTTTATATGTTATTATCCCACTGCACCTAAATCTAAGCAACCCAATATTTTCCATTAATTTTTGGTGGTCTTATAGGTGTATTAGTCAAAGTAGATGAGTACAACATAGCTACAATACAATTAAATGTCCTTTGTATGTGATGGTGTGATTTCAGTCATATTTTAAATCATAGCCTCTCTGCCAATTTCAAAATTATAATATAGCTATTATTACTGAAGTGGGAAAAATCAGCAGGCCTGTTTCTACCTCTGGTCCTTCTGTGCGCCCTTGCCCTCTAAGCTGGATCTGAGCTCATCGTGGGCGTATGCAGGATGCACTGTTTATGATCGAAAGAGCGATGGAGAGAGTTGCTCAGTAACAGAGCAGGATGGAGATCATTACTCTAACCCTCAGTTCTCTGGCAGTGCAGGGTTTTTACACTTGAGCACTGGAGTCTGAAACCCTTGTCTTAAAGTCTAAATGAGTAAATGAGATTTAAAAAAAGGATTAAGTGCCTTTCTGAGTATATCTCCCTGCGATAAAAGCAAGTTTGAGAACTATTTAGCCTCACTTCTGGTGGGAGAAGCAGGCACGCAAAAGCACAAGACTGTCTATAATCTGAATTTCCATAGCTAAAAAGTGGGAGTATTATAGTTTGGTTTGTAGAAGCCCTAAAACAAACTGCATATTCGTTCGATGCGAGCCATGGCCTGGTGCAGCGCTGAAGGGGTTAACCAGACACAGTAGGGTTGAGAAGTCTGAACAGCATAGATTTAATCAATAATTTCTATCAGCCCATGGTCCAAGAAATCAGCAGGGGGGTGGGTCAAGAGAGGGGGAGGCTGAGATGTGGTAGTGTATTGAGGGATGGGGGGGGGTTTGATAAAGAACAGGGGTGCTTTCGATCACGTTTCAGGATCATGAGACAAGAGGCATATATCATGATTAAGGTCTGCTCTCACGATCATAAGAACTGTATGGGGGCTCTTTATGCTGGTCAGAGAGGTGTAATGCTTTGGATTTATAGCATGGTAATATCTAGCCTCTTACACACTATTACAACACGAGGAGGCATTTAGTTAATGCTTTCCACCAGATTTCTAAGGTTAAGTGAAAAAGGATGGGCGTGAGATGCCCATCTAGGCCTTTATAAGCATGTGACGTGCACAGGTGGAACAGCTATAATAAGGGCTTATTCAAATTCTTTAATACCACATAGCTGTATAAAAAAACAAATAAAACTGCTAACTCTGTTCAGGTTTCCAGAGTTTATTTTGAAACATATATAACTTAGTTATAAATAATTAGGTTAGTATTTTGATAATGAAACAAATAACTTAATATGGATTGATAGACGTTTTAGACATTTTTGTACTATTATAATGTAAAGGTATATCAATTGTAAATTCTACAGCCGCTGGCGCAAAAGAACGACATATATTATGAATATATACGTTATGAATTAACGTATGAAATATCTAACCACAAAACCTGCACACCCCAGGACAATTAAACGGCTTAGTAAGTTGTTATTTACTTAATTTTGCTATAACTTAATATACTTTTAAGAATTTATTTAATTAACATCTAGGCCACCCATGGAGGATGGGTCTCCTTTTGAGTCTTGGTCCTCCCAAGGTCTCTTCCTACCACTTTTAGGGACTTTTTCCTTTCCACTGTCGCCCCAGGCTTGCTCAATTTGGGATTGGCCTTTTAAAATAATATGAGATTGTAAAGCTGCTTTGAGACAATGCTCCATTGTAAAAAGCGCTATGTAAATAAATTTGAAGTTTACCACACAGCATTAGGCTTGACTTTTAATTTGATTAAGCATTTCAAAATACAGATCGTCAACCCACAAATGCAACTACAAATGACAAAAGTTGTATGTACAAAGGAGCAATGGTTTCCTATTTTTCATGGGTTAGTGCACTGTGTAACATGTTCAAAAGTAATCTCTGAATCCTACAAGTACAACCAATCAACAAAGTAGGATCACATTTTCTTTTATGTACAGTATGCCAGGGCAGCCAAAATATTAATTAAACATCAAACTCATCAGTTGGTTAGGCTTATTTACAGATAAACTTCATATTTCATATTTTAATATTTTCGTTCCAGAAAATTTTCTATTGCTTTTTTTGGGTAGATCTGGGTGGATCATTGTTGAAGTTTCCTTGGAAGTTTCCACTTGCCCTCATTTAGCCAAATAAGCATGCACAGTGATATTTATTTATGAATGATGAAACCTTCTTCAGGACATCAAGAAAGGGTTACACCATATGGGCCATCCCCTGTAGTGAAAATGATAAATCTGACTGGTCAGATGTCTTTGTTGGCTGTTCACGTAACCAGACCCTTCAAAATATGATCAGAAGGTCACACAAACACTTAGACAGCAACCATTTTAATAAGCAATTTTGAATGGTTGGTAGCATTCTCAGTCAGATATGTGTTTTATATAGCTATTTCATGTAGATATATGTTTTTGATTCTACGTTATTCACATATAAATATGCACAAATACGTACAGGTACATTTACATAATACAATGCTCACATAAATTAGGAAATATTTCATTTTTGAGAGCAGTATATTTTACATAACTGCCTTTTACAATTTTCTGAAGGGTTAGAGGGACCGGATTGCACGCCAGTGCATTTAATAAACTCTTACATTAGTAATGTCAGTTAAAATATACAGGCTGGGATATATCATGGCAGCTCAGATACACAATATCGACTGCCTAAAAATCATTCCTAATACTTCAATTTTAACTCGTAGTTGGTAGTTAAAGGATATTTCAATTTGAAACCATTGTCCACTATTTTCCACTAATCTGACTTTCCATTTCTGAATAATTCAATTGTATTAAACTTATGCATCAATAATAAATCTATAGTCAAACGAATACAGTAAGAGACCTTGTCACTGATTCCTTTTACTCTCTCTGTCTTTTAGCATGCAAGCGTAAAGAGCAAGAGCAGTCGAAGCAGGAGAGGAACCAGGGGCCGAAGCGCACTCGGCTGGTTTTCACAGACCTGCAGCGGCGCACACTGATGGCAATCTTTCGAGAAAACCAGAGGCCTGCCAAAGAGCTGCAGATGACCATAGCGCAGCAGCTGGGCCTCGAGCTCTCCACCGTCAGCAACTTCTTCATGAACGCTCGCCGCAGAAACCTCAACCGCTGGAGCGAGGAGGGTCGCCCATCCTCCACCGGCTCCTCAGGGTCCAGTACATCCTCTCCTACTGCATCTTGCACAACAGCATGATGGGAGAAACGGCCAACTCCCCACAGCACAGGAACCTTCAGTTGTTTCTAGTGCTGACAGAGGTGTTTTTTTCCTTCAATCAGAGGGGTTTTTTCACAGAAATTAAAGTACAACTGAAACCAAAGATAAACCACTACAGAAGAGATAGAACTCTATGTAGTTCTCGGTATTTAATGAATAGCTCAGCTTTAATTTGGAATAGAGTCCGATTAATTTTTTACAGATCAAATCGTGTCTGACTTTATTTTAATGAAAAGTGATGAACTGCGGTAGTCTTGCGGTTATACATTTTGTGGTGTCGCCACTTCAGTTTATTACAAAGATCAGAAGGCATCATTGCTTAGAGCATCCGATGGACAATTTAGCCATGTTACCCATTTTAGTTGAAGAGAAAATGAAAACTGATGCCAAAGAGAAATGTCAGAGGACTGGATTTTTTAAAAAAGGAAATCGCTTAAATGTAACTGTTTGTGGATTTTTAGGGGGTTGCTTTATTTTGGAAAATTAGAAATCTGCCCACAATAAAAGTAACTATAGTTCACTCACTGATCCTCCTACTCCTTGTGTGTGGAAAGAGCCTGTGAGCAGAACTGAATTTCATCCTCCCAAACTAAACAATGAGGCTCAATTCTACAGGGACGAAAAAAGATCCTGGAGGAGAGGGAGGAGGGGAAGAAGATTTTTAAAGAGAACCCTCAGAAGCGCTGATCGATTGATTGGTAAACCACATGGGAGCTGCTGCAGAGAAACACAGACAAAGGTACAAAGAGGAACCTTCTGCAGACGTACAGGGAACAGCGATTATTAGTATTTGAGATTTCTGTCCACTGGGTTGAATGGAGCCAGTAGCGCAATCTCGAGTACTGCGGGATTATACATGGTGCTCATGCTGAAAGTTGGAAAATTCCTAGGTCATGGCTTTCTTCAGGAATTAAGCACACAACCGATGGATTGGAGGCTGCCTGATGTTCAACCTAAAAGGCATGACATTTTAAGTTCGCGACAAAATGAATCCCTGGAACTCCTTTGTGATTTAAACGTAAATCAGACTTGCTATTATGTTCAACTTATTATTTATGTATTTATTTACTGGCTATTTATTTACTGAATATTGTAAGTATTTATTTCATCACGTTATTTGTCTATGAACGTCTCTTTGATGGGAGTCCCATCGTGATACCAAAGATGAAGGTTTGTCCTCCCTGAATGTACGCGCTGTCATTTGTTTCCAAGAGCAGGCAGATGTTCTTAACCAGTCACTTAAAATGCAGGATAAAGCCAGAGGTCCAAATAAAGTCACATGCTGTCCAAATGTACATAAGACACCAGGTTGAGGAGAAGTCGCAATGAGAAGGAATCAGTCTGGCAACTGGATGCTCTCCTATGAGTCTGAGTATCTGTATGTTCACTGTTTAAAAAATTAGGGGGATATTTCATTTTGAAGTAACCCCTAATTTTTGTGAACAGTATATTTCTGAAGCACTGCAGTGTTTTATTGAATCATCTTTGGACGCAACGGCTCTAAGCGATAATTTCTCTTAAGTCTAGGTGTAGTGTGCTTTATACGTCTATTGGGATGTGCTGTGCGGTTACGTGAGGTTCAGTGGGTGAGAGCGGCCTTTCCTTTTTGGCCGTGTTCATATGTGTCCCTCCGTATTTAACCTTCGCGTGGTGTGAAGCGAGGTCCCTCCACGACCTGCACTTGAAAGAGGGACCATGAAAGAGGCCATCGACTTTCGCAGACATGAAAGAGGTCCTTTTCATCTGTGTCCTGTTGGGAGGCTAGGGCCGAAGCTTGCCGTTCGCTCAGCCAGACCCATGGGTTTAGGGCATTCAGGAGGGAGGGTAGATCAGAGAAGGGCTGCATCACCAAGCCAATGGATACTGAGTGTGGAGGGAGTGTGGGAGAGTGCAAATTAAAGTTTAATGTGTGACAATTGTAAGCGCGCTGTGAGCCGAACAAGGTCGTGGTGCATCAAGGCGCCAGTTATCCTGGCGTGATTACGAGCTTTTTACATTCACAGCAGCTAATATATGAGAAGATATTTGCATCTCAGAGCCAAAACAAGTACAAGTAACTCAGTCTTTGAGCACCCCTAGTGGCTGAAGGTTTTTGGTCTCAGACAGAACGCAACTGATGAGGCTGGGCCAGACACAAACACAGGCTTAGGTGTGTGAAGGAGCAGGTTTGAAGTATGAAGGCAGTTTTAGCATGTACATGCTGTATACATACAACATTTAAATGATTCTCAAGTCTCTTCTTTCATGCGTGTACACTATTGTATGGAAACAATTTAAGTCTGTGGTTTGCCTTTTTTGGCTTCGATTTAACCACTAGTAAAAACCCCTATCACTTTTCATCAACACAAGAAAAAAAAAAACCATTCTCTCTAATGAAGATTTCATCTACCTCAATTGTGTGTGCTGTAGCTGATATGTAACTGTACCAAAGATCCCATGCATTCAGGGAGAGTTAGAGTCTCATCTTTTCTAACCAAATGTGCTGGAATCAATCTGAAACCATTAATCAGTTATCTACTGACAGAGAAGGCATACACACAGCAAGTATTAGTTTGTGGGTGGGTGTGCATTCACAGGTAAATCACACACACACACCCAACACAGAGACCAAATGGGACAATCGAAGCAAGAAAAGATGGTCTTGCTGCATTCCTGATTGCTTAATCTCCCCAAAAGTGTAACCAAATAAAATGGATGCCATTGTCATCAAAAGCCAAAAAGTCTAACTGTAATGCATTTGTTCAGTGTTCACGCGAGTACATCCACTGAGCAGTTTTTCCAATCATCCAAGTAGATTATACTTCATTTTAGTAGGAAATTCTCATCAAACAATTGGGGCGTTCAGAAAGTAGAAAAGACATGTAGCATTATAAATCTCAAACTCCAAAAAAAGTACCAAAAAAAACTTTAAAATCATTGCCATTCATAGTGCGTGTCCGTTTTAGGTTCAAACGTATGTCAGTAAATATTGTGCCATTCTCTTTTCATGTTAACCAATGAATGTGGCTAACCAACCAAAGGTTTTGAATCATGACTGTCTGTCAATCATAACTGGATGTTGTGTACCAATTTTGAAAATCCTTTGATACCTCATGTGAAATTGTTGTGATGTTGCACTGAATAAAGTCACTTGTACATTTATTGGAGTAGAGTCATGTTTTAATGTCAGTTTTATTTTCTGTTATGTTAAGAGCATCGGATTAATTAAAATAAAATAAAAAAAAAAAACATTGACAACAGTCCCCCCCCACATAAAGAATAAAAAGTATCAAATGGTATAAAAATACAATTAATGAAAATTCAAGAGAAGCCACTTTCAACGCTACATAAGTGGATAGCAGGCATAACTAGCGATGGCACACATATTGCCCTTGTTGCGTGCCATGCGGATATAGCCTCCATCTCCAAATCTATTACCCCAGCTGTCAAACAAGAAACAATTAATAAACAAAAGTCATAACAGTAATCCAGTTTGAGTATATTTAAGTTCTTAATCACTTAAATGATTCATGATATAACAATCTAGACCCATTTAATCTTAATGAGAGACTACAGCATACCTGTTTTTCACAAGCCAGTAGTCCTGTCCATTCAGTGTGCCGTATCCTACAACCAACACACCATGGTTTGGGATCTGTGAGCAGCTTGGGTCACTGTATACTCCTGTAGAGGAAAAAGCAGAGACGTTCATATTTACAGCCAGAGGTGAGGAATACAGAACTGAACAACTAAAAAGCACGTTTTCTAGATAGTGGAGTCAAATTTTCTTTATCATTTGTTTCATACTCAGTATAATTTCTTGTAGCAAACAGGTGAGTCACTTGATAAAGTAAGCTAGGACTTCTAGCATTACTGCTAGCATTTCTAATCTAAAAAGGCTGAGGCGGTGCAGAACACGCATCTTGCATTAACTTTGACTTTTATTGTAAGCAGTACGAAGCAAAAATATTAGATAAAATATCTGATCAGCTTCTATTTTACTATATACCCATTATTCCTTTTCAGGAATGCAACTGAAAAAAACTAAAGTAATAATATTCATTTCAAAACAGGTAATTTTTCTTATGATTTGGTACAAAAGCAGTAACCACGACAGGCTGTGTTAGTGTTTCACCAAAATGCGCCTCAAAGATCTATTGAAAGGGATCTACATATAGTATACCCCTCTACAGTGCATAATATCAGTACACAGTTCAAGGATTTTCAGTCCATAAAGGGCAAGGGTGCAAGCCTAAGCTGAACACCCATGATCTCTGATCCCTCAGACAGCTCTGCACAAGAACCAACATTCGTTAACAGCTAATCGAGCAAAATTGCCTTATCAAAGTGCATTATCAAGCACTGCAGAGTTACATTCACAAACGCAAATAAACTTTACTGTGCCAAAAAGAAGCCTTGCTAATCGTGAAAACAAGCAGCTTCAGGGTCTCGGTGGCAACAATGAACTATCACATAATGGAAACATGCATCATGGCCAAAATAATAATCAGATTAATATGTCAGATTTTTAGGGTGAAAATGATTGTGTCAGTGCCCTTGGCAATGGTCATTTACACTTCTGTGATGGAAGCATTAATGCAGAAATGTACATAGTTTAGAGCATCATATACTGCCTTCAAAAAGAAATGTCCACACATTCCACAAGACAATGCAAAACCACAAGCTGTACACACTACAACGTAATGGTGACGCAACAGGAGGGTACAGGTACAGGAGAGTTTTTAAACGAAAAATGTAACAACGGCAACCCTGTACTGCTGTGCACCACCTGAAGAGGCGTTTGCAAGAACAACGGCACAAAACACCCAAAGCACTTCACTTGGTATTCATGGTGGCAAACTAAATGCTGTGAGAAGGACTGGCAACATTACAAAGTGGGAAATGCTTTACTGTGCCAGTTTAAGGTGTTGCAGGTCCGACATGCAGAAACGGACGTTTAACAAATGAAATGTAGTTGCCCAGACAAAACATTAAATATCTTTGGTTCAATCTGTGTGCAATAAAATAAAGGTCAATGTACATGTCAGAAGAACTATCATTTGCATTTTACTTTACAGTCAACTTTTTTGGAGTTGGAGTTGGAGGCATATTCTGTATATTGTAATGAATACTAAAAATTTTAACTTAACTTGGAAATCCAAACAAAATCTAGTATCTATATTGCTTTGAAATAACCCAATCGAGTTTGTGTGACACTTACCGTCCCTGTACATGATAAACGTAGGTCGAGTAGCGTCAATACCCACAGAGATGGGTCCAATAGTGGCCACAGCCTGTTTTAAGGCTTCCTCATCTCCTCTCTGGACAAAGCTGTAGCTGGAGCAGTTGGCAGCTCGTTGTGAGGAGTCATATTTGCACGATCCATCCTAACAAGACAATTAAGATGGTAGTGCTCAAGCAGAAAAGGCATTTTAGTAATTAGGTGCTTAGATTTGCAGAGCAGACTCAGTGGCTCTAGTAAAATGTAAGTAAAATGAAAGTTTCAAAAGATTACCGCACTAGTCGACTTACCGACGCAGTGTAAGGGTAGGCTGTCTCAGAGTCTATGCCACCATTGTCTATGACATACTGGAAGGCACGCGACATAAACCCTCCATTGCAACCTTTGTTTCCATATTTGGAAGAGCAGTCCACCAGATTCTGGGGACTAAGAGATACCAGCCGACCTGTAGTCTTCATCAGTTGGCCTTCCAGAGCACCAGCAGCACTGAACGCCCAGCATGAACCACAGGCACCCTGACCAGTGGAATACCAATAGAACCATTAGAAAGGACAGAGACTTGCTTGCTCACCTAGCTTGTTCTGTCATTGTTCGTGCACCTGCAACTTCAAATCAGAAAAAGATGGGACAGTATGGAACATGCAAATAACAGTGTGGATTAGGGGGTCTGCTAAATGCCATATGTAAATTCACGCGCCATCTGGTAAAAAAATTAGTTAATAAACATCCTAATAAACATCCAGCTTACAACACATTCCAAAGACACTTGGGAGCAATGTAACTATTAATTACAACATGATTCAGCTCACTGTAATCATGATTTGGTACAAAAGCAGTAACCAAAAAAGGTAGATTATGATGAACAGTTTTTTTTTGCTTTACCTTATTGTTAGCCCCAAATGTATACAAATTATGTACATACTTGACTTTCTTAACCAGATTAAGCATAAATGTTATCCTGGGAAAAATTATTATATTAAATATTAATTACATTTACTCTTATGCCTACTATATGTGCAATCTGACACTACAATACAAAGCGTTACCTGGTTCTTAACATCAGTGACATAGCCCTCCTTCCTCCAATCAACTGAATCTGGTGCTGACACGCCAGTGGAGGCTACAAATGAGGATGGCCTCTTCAGGTTTGGAGGTATAATTGTCCCAGTAAGTGTCTGCTTAATCTCCTCTGTAGTCTGACAATTTAAAGTGTTAAGGACAGCCAGGTTAACTATACTGAATACAATAAGCACAAAAATTGATAACATGACAAAATACAAAAAGTATGGCACTTGACAAAAACATACAGAAGTATATACTAACATTTGCATGTTGAGTAAAATGACAGATTTTAAGTCCCTAGTTGTTAAAAAAAATTAATTAATTAATTTTAAAAAAAAAAGCTTACCATGTCTCCCAAATGGTTCATGCCAATGACATAGGAATGAATTCCCATAGAGGCCTCAAGATTGTGCACAGTGATCAAGTGTAGGTTCCTCTCCCAAATCTCCCTCCGACCCAACTCCTCCACCTGTAACCACACAATTTCAAGCTAATGACACGGTTTTCCCATTTAAAATCCATGTCTTTGCCAATCTACAGTCACTATTGGATTATGTTCACAGAAAAATTTTCACTTTTTTTTTAAAATGCGGGACAGCATTTAAAAAAACTGGGCTATTGCCTAAAACCTTCCATACAAAGATCAAGCCCCAGCACTGCAAAGCTGCCACACTACATTGAGCAATGCTTACACATCCATTGCTCAATCCTCTGCTGCACAGTGCCTTGTAAAAGGGAATGAATTATAAGTCATTCTGAGCTTATGCTGAAATTACCCTGGAACAAAGTTTACGGCAATCTCACCTGCAAAATGTATTAAGGTTTTTAAACATCATGTTTAACCTTAATGGGTTCATTCCTTGGTAGGTTTAGACTTTTTTCCCTTATTGTTTGATACTTTTCCTGTTTAAAAATGAAAATGCCTTTCATGGATTGAAAACCTGACAGCCGATTCCATTTTGGTATTTCGTGCTTTTAATTAAGAATGCGTTTCCTATGTTAAGTGGGCATAATTTAATTGGGAGCGTCATCATGGCACCTGGTGTAGGTCACTTATTTATCTTTTAAGGTTCGTTTTTGGATGGACGTTCAGTTTAGGCCATGTGCAGTTTCTATTCCTGTTGCCAAATTTCCATCACAAAGCTAGGTCTAATGCCTGTGTATGGAATTCTGTAGTCAACCACAAGCTTTCATTCCAACCAACTGGAAACTATTCCATGGATTTTTAACCAACCAATTAATAGTGAATGCAAATTATTTTTAAAAAGTAACATCAGGCATGGCTTGTACCCAACTAGAATGATAACCCCACTGTACCCTTGTGTACAAGATTCTCCACCTCTTGCCTAGAGCAAGAAAATGTTAAATAGGGGCTGCTTGTTATAACTTCAAACTGAGGTTAATTCACTGCAACTGTACAATCCGTTTTGGGGATCAGCAACAATGTACCTCTGGATCTGCTGGTAATTACAGTGATTCACAGAGACAGTATAGCAGAATACAACTAATGCAGAGTCTGTGGTAATCCACCACAACATGAACTTGGATTAAGGCCTACACTCTAACTGACGTAGATCAATACCTCTCTGGGCTTCATATGACTACAGAGCAGCTATGGCTTATAAAATGGGAAACTGGCACTGACTACAACCTGCTCCCTAAACATGTTTCTTGTAAGGTTTATACAGCTAAAGGAAATTCTAAATAACTGTTCATCAATTATTGGCTACAAAAACGTTAATATGTTCATAGGCATATAGCTCAGGTTATATGTAATTGGTCTTAGCTGCTTCAAAAATAAGTGCTAAAGTGTTTCTCCCATGATTGTGTGATCTGGGGGCATAGGCGTGTCTAGCTCAGTCGAGTCCCAGTACCCCAAAAATGGTAAAAGATTAAACTGAGATTGGTCTCTGATCAGCTAAAAAACAAACGTGTGTATATGGTTTAAACAAAATATTGTAACATGGAAGATACAGCTATCCCACTTTCTCACAAATGGCATGCTCCATTGAAAGACTCCAACAAATCTGAGAGAAAATCCTCTAATGCGGAGCCTGAGAGCCATCAAATACAGCTTTGTGGCTCAAAGGCTTAATATAGAAGGAAGTTCACTCAGATTTGTCACTTTTTCAATGTCGCCGTTTCTGGCTATAATTCCTCTGACCTCATACTCAGGTGCACTTTTTGCCACTCACACGTGCAATATA
>JAUZST010002140.1:0-18344 GCA_034779995.1 Parotocinclus haroldoi | reverse complement strand
GGCTACTTCTATTTATTTGTTTATTATTTAATATTGCTTTTTGTACCAAGGGCTATTCATGACAGACATAAAGTTACATCAAAACTAGCCTTCCACACTCACACCGGGTTATATTAGCATAATCGGGTAATTTACCGCACGTCTTTGGACCTAGGGAGGAAACCGGGAAACACCCAAAATAAACCCACGTGGACACAGGGAGGACCTGCCTACTCTACACAGTCCGAGGGCAGGATTGGATCGGGGACACCTGAACTGTGAGGGGACTGTGAGGTTAACCACCACACTGCCTACTAAAATATAATGTGAATAACACAATCCACAAGACAAATGGAACATTACTAATTGTTCAAATAATATCTTTAAATGTATTTCACAGTACCGTTAGATATTAAAGCGGCACTTCTTTCGCAGTGTATTTGAACAAGCTATTGGATACAAGCATTTATACTTAAAACGTTTGAACATTTTATAGAATTGTAAGACGTCTTAGTTATTGTAAGTAGTGGTATGGTAAAGCACACCATACTATTGTTACAACAATTGTATCCTAATATCATATACTAAATATAAAAGCTACAAACCACACAACATCTGGAAATATGACAACAATACAAACAAGCTTATAATCTATAGAATCAGTTTCTTAAGGAGACGGTAAATGAGGTTCAACAAACCTGATAGTTTAGATTGCTGACTGGCATAACTAGCTGTTCTGGAATGTCCCCGCCGTAAATGTTCATCAGGGAGACACCCAGAACACATTTGGTTTTCTACAGCAAATAGGACAGCTTCAATTAGTGCAACTAGCATTAATGGAACATGTGCATTATTAGATGATTCCTATTATTTAAAATATAATCCAACTTCATCATAATAAGTATATTGTTTATACTACCAAGTGGTACAGATTTCAGAGCTTCTCCTCCTTTCCTGTCCTCATGAAGGTTCTCTGTATCTCCAGGAACACTGATGGTCATTGCTGTAGATGGGGGTCTGTAACACGGGGTGGAAACCAATTAAAAGCAATTAATCTGAATCCTGAGGTGGATCTGGAGATTATCGTTATCAAGCATACTGTCTGCAACAAAAATGTACCTGTAAAGTTACTTTTATGAAGATGCACCGTTTTGCTTTTTTGCATTTGCCATACTTCTTATTTGCCCAAGCTTCTTATTAATCTTAGTTCTATCGACATCTTTAAGGACATGTAATAAGCTATATAAGAAGATATACCTATGACTTGCATATTTGCTCTACTCATGACTGACCCAATTTTAACATATTGACTACATTTTTGCTTTTTCATTAATGTAATACCATGCCGATTATTAAACACACGATCATGAGCTACATTTAAACTGTGCCAATGCCAGGTTTGACTGAATTTTTTTATTTAATTCAATCAGTGTTGGTGGAAAACGTATGCATTATTTTTTTATTATTATTACATTATATTAGACTGAACTCCAAAATAACTTCAAAATAAGCATGCTTGAACATTTACATACAGACATACTGTGTTAGACAAACTACAGCAAATTAGAGAAAGAATCCGTTCTCAAAAAGTCTTGCAACAGAAACTCGGCGGTTCAGGAGCTTGTGTCTCTCGCGTGGCAACATCTGAGAAGTGCCAGGAAGTGGCTGAGCCTAACTTCCTGACCGTAGATATCACTCATGCAGTGAGATCCACATCCAGCTCGAACAGAGACTAAAGAAAACCTGTCAGACGCTTACACAAACGGCTACCACTGACGCATCATCCACAATCTAACAACATAAACGTTAAACCTGATCCAAATGGGTTAAGAATGAGAACGCTTACGTTTTGAAGCATGGGTCACCCAACATGAGCTGCATACTGATGATTACCTATTAAAAAGAAAGAAAGAGTTAAGTTCATTGAAAATATAACAAACTGTGCCAATGCTGTTTTTTTACTGTAGAACTGAGGAGACATTTAATATTGTAAACAAAAGGAATCTAAAAAAGCAGCATGAAGATCAGCATGTCCGAGTCTTCTCTGAGAATCTATGAAGATATTCTGGAGCATACCTTAAAGTTGTATCCATTTTCGGCACATTTTGTTTCTTTCTTTTGCAGGTTATTTAGACCTTCATATTTCAACTTTATAGGTTATTATTACGAACATTGTTACTATAATTATGAATACCTCTAAACTAGTCCATTTCATTTGTAGTCCAGATTGTTATCAAGTTACAGGTTAGTTGTTCATATGCTACATGAGCAACCGAAAAAAGGGCATTACTGACTTTATCTGCAGTTCAAAATTATAATAGAGTTGTTTTGATGGTAAGCGAATTCTATGCCACAATCAAAAGTTATTTTACAAGATAAGTATATTTTAAAAGAGTGAAGTTTGGGGGAGGCGTGGTTGCGTATGCAAACAATAAATGGAAGACAGCTGTGCCCCGTATAAGATTTCTGGCAAATGGCTGCATGTAGATGGTTGAAAATGGGTATGCAGGTATAATATGAAGGTGTATGATCAAAGTCCTAGTATATGTACTCAAGATGGAGCAGTGGAGTGATGGGCAGTAGCAGTGGCTTCCTTAATAAACTTGTTGGCTCTGTAGGCATACTGGTGTTGATCTAGATATACTGTGAAAGCTGATTTGACAGGACCAGACACTTTATACACCGAGTGTGTTTACATGCACTTAATAATCTGATAACTGCAGAAAACAAGATTTCGTCAGTAATCTGATCAACGAATTTACATGCACTTGAGTAATCAGATAATGGGCAACCTCAGAGTTTGCATGAGGCAACAATCGACTTCTACTTTGCAATCTGCCAGTCTCACAGATATTTACAGTAAATGTAAAACTTTAGTATTAAATAATCAAATTCTTATTTTTTCCTTGAGCATACACTGTGTTACAGAGTCTCCATAGTGTCCGACAGCCATGTGCATAAAGCCAGCAATGGTGAGCAAACAAAATGGTGAGAAAGCCATTGCTCCTCAAAAATAATGCTGGTTCCTGTCTCTAGTCTGCTCAAGAACACATAGACAAGCAAGAAAAATATTGGAAACAGTGGAGTGCAGTTAGAACCTTGGGGCAAAACCTTAGGTTCCGATCATGAAGGGTTAATGTGAAAATACCTGGTTCCTGTGGAAAAAAAGCATGTGAAGAGAGCCACCCCTTCTTTATTATTCAATATGTACAGACAGGACAATTACAGAAATGGGTTAAGAATGACACCCTGACACACACAAATGGAGAACTTCAGTTGTCCAGCTCATATAAACATTGTCTTTGAATAGGTCAGTGTGATCATTTGAGTTAATCATAACACATAACCGTATAACAAATTCTAAAGAAACTATTAAATGAATGTGTGTACCTTTAGTATAGAATTGTCTTGTCGTGTGCGCTTGGTGTCATAACCTTCCAGTAAGCAGCGCCGTGTGGTACTCCCCGAACCAGCAAACTCGGCCAGGTTCAGATCCACAAAGCCAATCTGCAATCAATGCACACATAATGTAAACAAGTGAACATTAGCAAGAATATTAGGATGACTGCGTTGCGTTGCGTTACTAACACGGCCAAGAACACCCATAGACCAAGAATATCCATACGTGTGCTAAAATGAACATTTCTTGAGTCATGTTCGTTTGTCATGAAGTAAAGCAGTGGGATACCAAACTGAACTGTGAAATGAACTGTGACGTTTCGCTGCTTAAAATATAATGTCGTTCCTCTTGAGTTGCTCTCAATAAGGTTCACCATAGCAGATCATTCTTTACTTGAGGTGCATTTTGTAACACGTCCCTCCCCACTAAAGGCACACTGTACATCCCCTGCGGCTGGGTTTGTCCCCCACCTGAGACTGAACCCACGCCCTCAAACACAGCCCCTCAGATACCGTTTCCAGCAGCTGGCTTAACCCACTGAGTCACAACAACTGCTTTTTCAGCAATTAAAAGAACAGCATGGACTGGAACAGATAGCTAAGCTGTAAGATACAGGCCACATTATCAGCAGCTAAATTAAATCGAGATTTTAAATGCAGGTTGAATGTAAACTCATCATGAAGTCACAAATATACATAACGTTTGGTCAAATACTTAATACTTATACTTTACCTTTGCAAATGTCTTTCCTCCTTTCAGCTCCTAAAACAGAAATAACGAGAAAACATAACAGTTTATGGTGAAACTATAAATAATTTGTACAGACAGACAATCGAACATAATTCTTGTGTCAGACGCATGGTACCGGCAGACCTAACGCTACAATACCCAGCAACGATCAGATAATCTGAAATCCCCATTTTAGTTTTCATGATATGGAAATAATTAGTAATGATCACTAACACAAGGTCATCAGAACAATGGCTGACCATCAGACTCTACCTTTCTCACTGAGACCCTGCAGACACAGGGATCCAGAAGTCCGGTTCCAGCATTTGCACTCATCTTGCACAAGAAGGAGAACTTCTTTCTCCAGTGCACACAATTGGCTCGAACTGGCTCTCTGGGGATAAAGAAAGTAGAAATAAAACAATATAACAATATAACATCTGGTGTTGTTACATAACAGGGATGTGGAGGGGAAGAAAAAAGAAAAAGATATCTCAATATTCCATCGATCACGTTTCAGTGAATTTTGAAACGGCAACGGGAAAAAAGAAAAAAACATGAATGAAAAAAATAATCTAAAATCTGGGGGAAAAAAATAGCCTAAAATGAGTTTTCTGCTGGGACACGGTGTGCAAAAATCTGATCACATGATTGTGTTCCAGCTGATCATTTGTTACATTTCCTGCTGAGGTTTCCTAAATGCACATAGCATTTGTGAAATATGTGGACGGTTGTCTGGCTATTCTGTGCTACTTTGCATCGTGCTTTCTGTTAAAGATCAGTTTTAGTTTTAAAGGTCTTTAAAAAAAAAAAACATTTGCCCACAAATATTATACAATACAAGTAAATGCCATTTATTTTTATGTAAATTCAAGTTATTCTGTTTTACTGGTATTATTAAGCTCTAAACTAAAAATCAGCTACAAACTGACAACATTTTCTATAATAAATACTGAACACCGTTTGGTAACTGGTACAGATATCATCAAAAGCGGCTTTAAACTGAATGTGTAAATGTTTCAGAGATACTGGTGAAAGCAAGTGGAACACTACAGTCTGCACAGAATCTATAAGGCCACCACTAATTTCTATAAATTCACAATAATTACATAAAACACAAAGAATGTACTGTTATGACACTCCCTGGCGACCTCATCCTTTAAATCAGACGGAGGCTGTCAAGGTGGATGGTAAATGCCGCGTACCAGCGTTAATAGGTATATATGTATATAAAAACACATTAATCATATTAGCACAATATTGAATCCTAATCTCTTTGCAAGACAGGTTCCTTGTATTTATGTATTGCTAAGCTCATTTTGTACAAATGTCCAATTTATTTTTAAGATTAACTGTCTAAAAGCCCCAAGTACTGAACCCTGAGCAGCTAAATGATGATGTGAAAGCACTGCTGAGAATGCACTGTTGGCAGCCCTAGTGTTTATAATCCTGGAAAATGCGCTTGGTAACTGTTGGGAAGGCGTGTAAAAGGCACACACGGTCTGGATCACTTGCGTTACTGCCTCTGACTCAGACATTCAAAACGTCTCTGAATCTCATTGGGTGGAACAACAGCGGCATCCTTTAAATGAGCAAACATTCCCAGGAAATTAACTACTTGCCTGACTTGATTTTACAGTTAACAAATGATGTACACTGCTCACAAAAATATACTTAAAAAGGATAGAGCCTCTAATTTATTTGAGCAGTATACTTTAAAGTAGAAAATGCTGTTAAAAATAATCAACTCTTAGCACCGTTACTACTACAAACCTAGTCCATCTACAGTCGGTTTAGGCTTGGCAAATCAGCATCACTACAGACACCCACAGGTACATCTGATCACATCCTTATTCAGCTAAACACACTAGACCACAAGGTAAACCTCTCGGTTCTGTTTGAAATAATTAACAAATTGAACACATTGCTGACTCACTGAGCATGCTATTAGGTATAACGGGTCGGTCCACCGTGTATCTGTAGTCAGAAACAAGAGCCAGCAGTGACACAGAGGTGTTTAGGAACTCCAGCAGCACTGCGTTGCACTAACACACCACCACCGAGTCAGTGGCACTGCAGTGCTGAGAATAATTCATCACCCAAGTTGTCCCTGATCTGTAAGGAGCCTGGCCAACAGAGATGGGCTACTGTATAATTAAGTATTAGAACTACCCAGTGTACTTACATATGGTGATCAAAGATCAAGATTGATTGGAAGAAACTTCCTATCATTATCATTTCCTGCCACACCCGATTTTGATTAATTCAAGTCATCCTTCCCATCAAACAATGATCACACAAAAAGCTTAATCACACCCCCCACTCTTGGCTTAATACTGACAAATCATTAGAGTGCTCCAGCCTGGTACTGATCTTGTATTTCAGTATCGTTTGCAGTACTTACATTTTTTAAATAATATATTGGTTCATATCGGTTGCAGAACCAACCTTGGATATGGATTACTAATCCATAGCTTTAAGCACTGGCCCATGACTGGTCTATACTGGTGCCTTACCTCTTTAATCTGATCTGATATTGTATCCAATATCAAAAGACCATTTCAGCTATTTCCAGTCTTTATTGCATGATGTGCCCATATATAAAATCACGATTAATTGGCTGATTTGTTAATTGATGTTTAACATCATGTTAACACCAAGTCCTTTTCATACAAGCACCAGTAAGTAGTGTTGGGTCTGTGTCACTGTTTCTAGACTGATAATGGGTTTACATTTTCACAGTGGTCTAAAGAAGCATTTTGATGACAAAAACTGATAAGGGTCTTTACCTGCAAATGGAACAATGTCTGTTTAGGTTTCAAGCCCCAGAACAGTCACTTCTGGGACAAAGTCCTTAACTTACAATTGCTTGGATCGTACATTGTAAGATCGTATCAGTCAGAAACCATTCTGTATTTTTTTTAATTGCATCAGTATCAATCCCTGTTCAGGACAAGACAACATCGACACTAATACACAGTGGGCCAATTTAGAACAACAAATTGTCCTAATGAATGTCTTTGGATCGTGGGAAGAAACCAGAGTACCCGAAGTAAACCCACACGGACATGGGGGAACAAGCAATCCGTGGAGCTGTGAGGTGACCTAATCAATAATCGCTTGTGCCTGGATAAGAAAACCTACTAAATGACTTGACAAATAATAATAAAAATAATAATAATAATAATAATAATATATAAATAATTTAAAAAACAATAATGTAATATATTAATGTAATGTAAATTAAAAAAAAAACAATTACATTGCAACTTTACTTAGGATAAATTTACGTATGTATGCAAGTTAGTTTTTAAACAAAAATAAATAAGGTCGGTAAAAAAACAAAATCGGTATAAGTTTAAAACGGGGAGAATTAACCGTGCAAAGGTATCGTCACCCCAGACTGGACTTGTGATTAAAATCACAAACAAACAAACAAACAAACAAACAAACAAACAAACAAGACATGCTAACAGTCACTATTTGTACATATGCTAGCTACCATAATACAACATACAATTTATTACTAGTTAACCATGACGATTGGTTAAATGGTTATATGCATGTATTAACTAATATGTATATTAGCATAATGTTATATTTTATTCTCTTTATTAGTATAAATAAGTTAACAGAAGGATATTTCTTACCTTGTCGACTCTTCTGTAAAACCTCCGTCTATTAACCTGACTTTACAAAACAAAACCCCGTTAACAAACGGTATTGACGACAACTCTTCCAGTTCAAAATCGACCTTAAACTTAAATTTCTTTTTCTTCATCATTATGAAAGACATCGGACTCGAGAACTGAAGCTAACAGCACTGAATTCTTCCCGTCACTAAACTTGTCGTGACTGCTCTGAGTTTATATTCAAGCAGCTCTCAGCTTCTTCTGCCTCGTCTTTTGGAACTGCATAGCTTTCAGCTCTATTGTGACCCCTAGTGCCACCCCGTGATATCACACTCTATACATCGAGAGGCAGCCAGTCTGCCCCCTTACTTCCAATGGTACAGAACCATAATTTAACCGGATACAGTTAGCCCTTTCATGCCCAGTGTTCACCAAAGGTGGCATCACTTATTTGGGTTTGCTACAGCTTACTTAATTCTGCCTAACCTGTCATTTGTAGACAAACTTGACTTCATTTGTAGCATTTCACACAAGCCAGCAGGTACGAAAAACTGCTCCTACAGGCAAAAGGGCATCCTCGTTTGTGCTATAGAATAAGGAAATAACAAGACTTAGATGTGTTGCATTGTTTGAAATTTCGCACAGCCATGTTAAGGAATTGAAATAAACCCTTCCGTATTTAGGTAGAATGTTGACTTTGTTGTGGCTTTCAATCCACCCAAGTTTTCTCATGTTACCCCACTGCTGCATTCACTTCACTGGCTCCCTGAAGCTTCCCGTGATATTGATGAGGTCTGCTATGAGGAACACGAAGCACTTCTGTAAATCACTCTGGATAAACCTGTCTGCTAAATGCTGTAAAATAAACTCAATGTCCTCATCATGCAATAATAATGCCAGATAGCTATGATAAATGTGAGCTTAGGGTCAGATATGGTAATTATGCTTATTATTAAGGTAATTCGTTTATTTAACCCATAGAGTACTTTCCACTTACGCTGGCTGTTGTAGTACGGTGTTTCTAATGACACACATTACAGTGCAGTCTCTGGTAAAGGAAGTTTTATTCAACACATGCATCATCAGCGTGAGCAGCCTGAATGCTGAGCAACATGTGACTGTGTGTGACAGTCAAAAAGTCCACTATCCGATTGCATAGATGAGTGTTGGAATACAGATAACTGAACTTTATCATAAGCTTAGCGGGAATAATGGTGTTAAATGCTGAGCTGTAGTCTCTGAATGGCATTCTCATGTAGGAGTTATGCGAGACATGTGAGAGGATATGTGAGACTGCATTGTTCAGTGTCAGTGTGATGGTGTTAACTGGTTTTCCATTTCAGCAGTAGGCAGATTGGATGGAGTCCAGAGTGACTGGAAGGAACGAGCAGCTGTGTGTCTTTACTAACCACTCAAAGCCCTTTGTAATAATAGAGGTTGCAGCTGGTAGTCATTCAGACAAGTAATCTTGGCTTCCCTGGAAACAGGAATGATGGAACTCCTTCTAAATTAGGAGGACTGAGACACTTAGGAGAACGCTGAAAATATCAGTGAATGCCCCGACGAACTCAACAGCACATGTTCACACCTTAAAGTATCACTGTAACAAAATGGTTTGCCAATTTGTAATTGCCAAAAGTATGTAAACCTCTATCAGGTCATTTGAAAGTGAAATAGAACCAGGTGCTTTCAGTTAATGGGATTACAATCAGGTGTGAGCACCCTATTGTATTAAATGATAACAGCAAATGTCCTACCAAAATTACTATTGTACTAAACGTACATTTGGGGCTACATGTTTTAGTAATTTTAGTAGTTTTAGGACCTGTACATGTACACCTTATATATGGGCGTACGCTTCCTAAATGTGTTTTCTTGGAATGTGATTTCATTGAACAGAATCTTAACTGAGAACGATGAGGATAGGTGTTACTGGTGTAATCTCAGAGTCTTCTTCAGTAGCTTTAAATACAGTTTATTTGAGCTTTAAGTAGCCAATAGTTATAAACAAAGAGCCTAAATCAAATCAGATATTCACATGTATGTATTTACATACTGTATTCATCTTCAAATCCAAATTTTGGACACAAAAGTGGAACAAACCAACGTGAGTTATAGGGCAAGGAAATGCAATCCTTCTAAACCTAAAAATGTTTTATTTTGCATCAATAATTAGGACAATCTTTTCATACAATATACTATATTTGTTTTACTTAGATAATATAATGCAATTATCACTCACATTTTTCAATTCAATTCAAAATGTATTTATATAGTGGATTTATTTACATTATTTTACAGCGGAGCATTTTCTCAAAGCAGCTCTACAATCTTACATTATCTTAAAAGGCCAATCCCAAAATTAAGCAAGTCTAGGGCAACAGTGGCAAGGAAAAACTCCCTGAAAGTAGAAGGAAGAATTTAAATCAATAATGAAATTTAAATTAGTAATATTTTTGACAAATTTAATACATTTTTGACCTGAACTTTGTAGTGAACTAACTCAACCATGACATTTCTGAAAATGTTAATGCACCAATAACGAGCAAATTTTGCCCAGATTTTCCACACAGATTATTTCATGTTTCATTTGGCCATTTTGAAAACATTTCTTAGATTTGGAATGTAAAGACATTTAAAGTGGAACAGCCCATGGAAAAAATATACTGTGAGATTTCATAGTAAAATTGTACATTGCTTGAGAGTTTTAGTGTGAAATTTCACAGTTTGACCATGAAGTTCACAGTTCTACTATGGTTTTTTTATGGTAATTTGACCACTTCATGGTTCCACTTTCAAATTTCACAGTACATTTTTTCTTGGGAGCGGTCGCTATAGAAACGCAGACGCTGTCTCCTTGGAAACGGTAAACAGGTCTGACTGAGGGGGACCAGCTTCAAACTAGCTTACTTTTATCTAATCTAGGTGATCTATATAGAACTAAACTCAACATTGTTCAGAGAGAATAAAATGGAGGGGTTTTCTGTTCAACATCTGCATGCGCTTTCAGCTTTGCTTACGACGCCACCTAACGACGAGAGTGACGATGAAGACTGCGAGGTAAACGTCTCTATTTTTAAATATTAACTACACAACCGCTAGACAGTCACTGATGTGTTAAAGGATTGTAGCGTCATTAAAAACAAACCATTAGACAATGCAAATTCTATCAATCAAATTACACTTGCGTTGTCAGAGGCTAAATGCTCTTATTTTTGTTTTTCACATTTTTATGGACACAAGAAGGAAGCCAGGGAAGAAATCCATATGCACCAATTTCTTGGTTGTTCCTGCGTATGTATGTAAATGTAATAAAAGTAAAATATAAAATTACAATGTGATATTTCTGCAAATCTGCAAGTAGAACATATGGAAAACAAAATGATTTTGCAGTGCAGAACACAACAAGTGGAAACGAAATCTGAAAAAATGTATTGATGATTAGAATTTGGTATGGTTTCATTGTGTATAAGTCCAGATTGTGTCATTGAAATTGAGAAACTGAGGAAAGGGCAGGGTAATACTAGTAAACTCTTACTGGCAGAGAATAGCGTTAAAGAGGCGCAGGCCCAAAAAACACTGAAGCAAACACACACAGTCTGAATACAGGCAAAGAAAGGATTTACAAATAGTATATTAGAGTCACAAGCAAAAAAATGAATAGATAGCAAGGCAAAAGGTCAAAATCCAGATTCAAGAATCAATACAGCTCAAAGAAGAAAGGCTTAATAACGCTAAGTGAAACTCACAAGGCGAATACTTTGCCTAGGTGCTCTGAACAGTGACCAGTTTATCGAAGGAAGTAGTGATCATTATTCTGGTGACCTTGGCTTTCTGTGCTGGGAATTGTAGTTTTTGGTGGCCATGTTTGTCTTCTGCTTCATGCTGTAGGAAGTGGAGATCAGGTTCATGTTCTGGAAGTTTCTGACACAGATGATGTACATTATCTCGGTGTGGGTTCCCAATATTCCTAAGAGCATCTTGAGGTGTAACTGACTGCTTGGCTTTCACTATCTTCAAGTGCTCCATAAATGCTCAGTGCAGTTTAGGTCAGGTGATTGTAAAAAAAAAAAGTCCACAACAGTCACTGGCAGTGTGTGTTCGGTCATTATCCTGCTGAGGTATGAGTCCTTCCACATGCTAACACAAGATCCAGAGAAACATTTTCTCTAATGGTCTCAAATGTTTGGCCGCCACTGTAGAAATGTCTCTGCAGAAATGCCATACATTTCATTTCATTTTGAAAATTCTAAATATTTAATTCAATCTGCCTATATGGGGTATAAAGGCAATGTGTTTTAATGATCAAATAGCATTAAATCTTTCAATGCAGTTTACCTTAATGGTGGTGACTGTGGTGGCCTAGTGGTTAAGGTACTGGACTATGATCCAGAAGGGCCAGGATTCAAATCCCACCTCTGCCACAGTTGGGGCACACATGATGGCAAAACCTATGTGTTTCATACATTAACCTTTACTTTTTCCTTGTTTGCTGCTTGGAATTTGCGCGTTTAATTACAGTAAGATTTTCCTAGTGCTTTCAAATAGCAACATCTGTAGTAAGTGCAGCCGTCTCACAGCTCCAGACGCCTGGGTTTGAATCCTGGCATGGCCGATGCCTCTCTGAAGTTTAAACCTGGGTCATGGTAAAAGACCAGCATAGAGGCCTGAGAACCTCAAATTATGTCATGTATCAAATTAAGAATTTAACCCCCCACAGGCTGCCCAAGGAGTTTGGGTCCCTTTTTGAGTCTTGGTCCTCCTGAGGTTTATCCCTTATAACATTTCGGTATTTTCATTGCCACTGTTGCCCTAGAGCTTCTTAATTACACCTGAAGGTCTAAGTGTTACGAGGCTTACCTTAAACGGCCGGTGCGCTCGCGACTCGCCCCAGCAGCCGTTACAGAGCGTCCGGTGACTCCGTTTATATCCGATGTTCGATTTACAACGTGATATCAAACACCTGGGGGGTCTATTATGAAAGTACGACCCCCATCGTTGTCCGGTGCCACATCGTCATACAACGAATGTACAGTCCCTCGCTCGCATCGTGATTCATTTGGAATGTAAACGTACTGTTCCTCCCTTGCGTCGTGATTTATTTAAAATATAATCGGTGACATCCCAGGGCGTATAGAGCCGACGGATTTGTACGGGGGAAACCCCTGAGGTATCTAATGCATTATGGATAGATTCAGGGTTTTCCGTCCCGTCCTCACTCTGCTCCTATCAAGCCTCACTCCAGCCGGCTGCGCACTCCATTTGAGACGCGCCCCGGCTTAACTTCCTCGTGCGCTACCGCACGCTTGGGCTCACGCTCGCCCTCTGGCCAAATGCTAATTGTTTACTCCAAACCTTATAACACCAGCATGATCACAGTCCTCTTGTGATCATGGAGTTCACACTTGCAAATCACACTTTTATATAGTCTTTGAATTGGTAAACTATAGTTCTCACAAAAATTAGGGGATATTTTAAAATTCAATATCCCATTATGAAATATCCAATAATTTTTGTGAGCAGTGTATCTGAAACAGACTGCCAATGTCTTTTGGTAGAATATTAATCCACTGGCAAGAATGGGTCCTGGACACATTGGTGCTGTTCCCGCCTCTTCTAAGAAGGACAAAAATGCACGTAAGTTCCAACACTATTAATTAGCATTAATGTTAGTGTAACATCACTGGGATTCAAATTCAGTGGAGTTAAGGTATTTAAGTGTATGACATGATCATTCAGTTAAGTGAATTTATGTTCCCGGACATTCCTGAGGTTAGATCATTTAGGGCAGTTTGCAAGAAAGGTCAGATAGATTAACCTTTACTCTATACTGTCATTCTTTCTCAAACATGAAAAGTCAATCATGCTTATGTGAAGAAGGACAACAAAGACATCTGGGCCGTGGAGGAAGTGACTGAAGGGGCAGAATTTGATGATCTTGCAGATCCACGACCTCAGCCAGAGTGAGTGTAATGAAATGACTTAATGGTCATAGTTTGCTAATCTCATTACCACCTGAAACAGCTCTCACTATTCTGCATAGTGCTTTTTGTATTTGGTCTGAAGCACACAATGTTCATTTCTTCGTTCATTGTTGATGCTGCAATGTGTTTCCACGGTGTGACGGTGCATTCTGTAAATCTATTATGTAAAATCTCCAAAAATGTAAAAAGTGAAATTTTATTCTCCAAAAATGTTGCTTTTGAAAAAACACAGATACTCTTCAACCTCAACTGGCCACAGCTCTTCAGTGTAAAACATTTGTTTATCTAAATATGGTACATTTATGCATGCTGAATGAATCAATTTCGTCCAAACAGCCTATCCAATGATGATATGCAATTCTCCCAAGTATAAAAGGTCATAACTTGGTCAGTTTTCATCTGATTCTAAAAACTATTTCAGTTTTGTAAAGCTCCCTGTCTCTAGTTTTTAATTTAGACTTTTTGCGAGAAGAGTCACTCTTTGCCAGAACCCATCACAAATAGCTAACCTGCTGTTCTGTGTGTGTTTGTGTGTCTGTGTGTGTAGGTATGAGATTATTCTGAAGCAGAGTGTTGGTACTGAGGATCTGTTTCTGGGCATGAGCCGAAAGGATCCTTCCTCCATGTGCTGTGAGAGTATGTTGGTAAGTTCTCCTTAACTCATTTAAAATAAATACTATTACATGATACTACTACAGTAAATCACTTACCTTTAATGCATTGATAAAAAAATACCTGTACACTTTAACTGGAAGTTAATTTAACGATTCAAGCGTCCCAATATCTTTATCACCTTCTCTGTCTTTTACAGATCAGAGTGCAGCTGCCAGAAACGCAAGCTTCTGATTTAGTGTTGGATGTGAAAGACAAATTTGTGGACCTAAGAACTCCTAAGTAGTAAGCGTCCAAAAATCCATAAATGCTGTACAGGCACCAAGCAGCTTTTATGTGTAACATATTTTGTTCCAGTGCTGCCATAACATTTGATTTACTATGTAGGTTAAATCCACCAAATATGCACATGGAGTGCGTGTCCAAAGTTTCAAATGGTAGATGAATATCTGATGACTGTGTAGGTTGAGCTTGTGTTCTCTTATTGGAAATAGCCATAAGAAGATTGGTACATGATGTCACAAACGGTGAAGAGTCGGAGGCAAACGCTACGTGCGCGACAACCAGGTTTACTGAAACTGAATAAACGAAACGTAAAACAGAAACATAACGAGACAACCGGCGGGCAGGATCAAGAGCTGGAAACAACAAGAGGAGACCCTACCTCACCTGTGTCGAAAACAAAACAAAGTTCAAATGATAAAGTGTAACAAAGAAAGCTTTGCACCGCATGAACGCGGGCAAATTTTTTAATTGGCCCTAGCATTTAAATGATTCCTGCTTGGTGTTAAGTGCTTGGTGCTAAGTGGCCCAAGGTGTACCACAAATGTGAGTGTGTGTTCATCGTCACGGAACCTGCAATGGATTGACACCCTGTTTAGGTTGATTTCAGCTATTCTGGGCTAATCTTTAGGACCTGGCTCCATGCACCCCTGAAAGGATTAACAAAGAAAGTCCATTATTATGACCTTTTTTGGTTAATTGAGTAGTTGTTGATTCAGTCCTGCTACAATATGAATCCTTCTCAATCAAACAGTTCCAATAGTGGGACTTTTGGCCCCCGCTGCAGCTAAACAGCAGACAGATGTTCTTTGTTCTTAGCTAACTTGGGTGGCTCAGTGTCTTGGTAGGTAGCATCATCACCTCACAGCAAGATGGTCCTGGGGTTGATCCCATGCTGTAGCTCTCTGGGTCCTTCTTGTGTGGAGTCAGCATGTGACTCTTCCCCATGTCTAAGTGGGCTTACTTCAGATGCTCCATTTTCCTCTCAGTTTAAAGACATGCATTAGGTTGATTGGGCTAAATGGCCGACCAACGTGTAGGGGTGTGTATATGTGCAAATCTAGCTAACCTTTTCTCCAGCAACTTCTCAGAGACTGGTTTCAAGTCATCAGGTCTACTACATACTTAATTTTCTGCTCTGTAGTATAGAACAGTGGAATTTACTTTAATCAGACATTACGTTTATATCATGATCCAGATAATGATACGGTACATTTTAGGATTGTAGGAATGGATCAACAGCAACAATAGATATAGCAGACATAGCAGCTCTGTAATCATGTGCTTGCTCTATGGGGTACTCCATCAAGAGCTTCCTACTGCTTGGCAAGTCACTCTTCAAGTAGTGAACAGGCAGGATAGACTGTGAAAATCTTAACTTATTGGTTAATGAACTTTCTCTCGATCTCTCTCTGTCTTTCTCTATCTCTACAGTAAGCTCGGCCTGCACCTACCCCATCCAGTGCACAGCAAAGAAGGCAAAGCCAGATTTATTACAGAGAAATCTGAACTGGAGATCACACTGCCCATGAATAGACCTCTGGACTGCATCAACCTGACTTGAAGACATGATTGGTTAAATCTATAGGCTACTTCTACATCTGGAAATTAAGAAAAAAAACAGTTCTGTTTTCTACACAAGTGCCTGGAGCCACTGTTGTTCTTTTTAGACAAGTAAAATGTACGGTGTTATTATTCCAATAAGTGTACACAGTTTTATTCTGTTAACAGTGATGTATGTTTCTTATAAACAGAGGCCAGTAGAGTGTCACCCAGGCTGGATGGAATAAACTGTTTGCTTTGTCAAAACACCAGTATGGTGTAGTGTAATCCAACATTCACTAAGTTACATTCGATTTTGCAATGATATTAAGATTTTCTGTATTATATATTGTGTATTACATAATATAAGCTTGCTTCCATGTTAATGTTTTCAGTGTTGGACAATAAAGTTTCAACTTACTATACTATACCATACTATACTATACTATAGACGTTTTATTTTAAGTAGCTTGTCAGTAACTTATTTAAGTAGCAGATTAGAGCAGTGTCAAAATCCACTGCATTTCTTATTGTTCACTCTGTACAAAGTAACAGTAACGCTACACTGATTGGCACAAACATCATGAACTAGAAGAATAATGATTTTGTAATGCTTAACTTACATGTTCTACCTTAATTACTTAAAGAATTAATATATTGGTTCAGAATTAAGGCATGCATGCCCATATCATGCTTATATCATGATTACTTACTCAATCATTAATTGCTAATTATTAATGATTGCTCACTCGTAAAAGCACGCTATTTCGTGTTACCCACACACATTTACAGCATTTAGCAGACACCTTTATCCAGATAAGCTCACAACAGATAGTCTTACAATGCAAGCAACTGTGGGTAAAGGAGCTTGCTCAAGGACCCAACAGTGGAAGCTTAGCAGAGGTGGGATTTGAACTTTGGACATTGTAGTCTACTGCAGTCACACACACACACACACACACACACACACACACACACACACATTCGCTTGACCCACTCTAGGGAATCACACATCCCTCTGTTCTGAGAACAGTTAATGTTAAGTGCTGTACTATCTAGGTTGCCATTCATGTATGAACTACAATTAAATTCTGAATTTCGAAGCATACTTCGGTTTGATTAAGTTTGTTTATTCAGTGAAGTGTTTCATCTGCGTTTATAACGTTACTTAAAGCTCAAAATATGTTCTTGTAAAGCTAATGTAGCAGACTCTGAGATTAGATCACTAAAACATTTTGATGACTGCAGCGCAAGTCACATCGAAACCATCATCATGATTCTGTTAGATGAGATCATACCATAGTCAGTGTATTTTATAAAACTACACCCATATTTAGTGTGCCATCTACAGGACATTATTGGCATTATTGTTTGAACATACTAAAATCCTTTATCTTATGAACAGTAGTACCTTGGAACTCAGACAACATTTATTTTTACCGGAGGACACAACGGTTAATGTAACAATTACTGAGAGAATATTACCTATAAGGAATAATGTAAGCGTATTTAATCCATTCTAAACCCCCAGTAAATCCACACTGCACAAAGCATTAGATGCATTATTGGAGTTGTATTTAACACTTCAACACTTGTATAAACATAGGTATATGTCCATACTTGGGTAGTCTGTCCAGGGTTGTCCCTGCCTTGCATGGCTTGCCGGCTAGCAAGGCACCGACCGGCTTCCCCATGACCCTAAGCAAGCTTAAGCGCATAAGAAAGGGAATGAACGAATGGATGAACTAATGATTGATCACTAGGGTCAGAAGGTTACGGATCCGATTTGTCTCTTCACGTACAGCGCGCATGCGCAGACGTTGCCACGGCATCCTACGTGTAAGCTTGTGACGCAAGTGCAGCCGCGCTCCCGGTTTCCGCCTCTCTCTATCTCTCTCTCAGCATGGCGGACGGCGAGCGCTCTCCGTTACTGTCGGATCTCGGCGATGGAGCCGTGAGCAGCGGAAACGGCGGGATCGCGCCAGGACCGAGCCCGTATTCGCAGCCGAATAAGCCGCAGAGTGAGTATTTTGTGCTGGCTTTGTTTCTGTCTGTTGATGGGCAGCGGCTGTATCTGTGCTGTCACGGCCCGTGAAGGAGGTTGTGTACACATACACGCGCGCGCACACACACACACACACACACACACACACACACACACACACACACACACACACACACACA